>JAPYZU010013809.1:0-10671 GCA_030523005.1 Tryphoninae sp. B BG-2022a | reverse complement strand
GGGAGGGGGGGGGGGGGGAGAGAGGGAGAGAGAGAGAGAGAGAGAGAGAGAGAGAGAGAGAGAGAGAGAGAGAGAGAGAGAGAGAGAGAAAAGAGTGGTTGGCGGAGGAGTCGGTCGGACGTCACTTACGGGATAGGAAAATGTGGAGATCGAGGTAGGTAGAGCGCACCAGGAGTCATTGGTCGTGGACGTCGTCGACGTCGTGCGACGAGATCCGGAGGGTAGCTACCCTCGCGCGAAGGGGAAGGAGCGTGTGAATTTTCGCGGGGTGGGAGTTGGAGAGGGTGGCCCCCGTTGGTTCGGGGAACGGCCGTCGTAGCGGCGCTGCTGCCGTCCCGAGTTCAGTCCGCTAGTGTACAGCGGTCTGTTCGGTTCAGTAGTAACGTCGGCGCGACCACGTTGCCCTCCGAAACCTCCAGCACGGAGTTTCACGCGATTTATCCATTGCCCGTCTCGCTCCGATTTCCGACCCGAGTTCATTTTTATTTTTCTCTCTATCCACGAGACGATCTTCGTTGTTTCAATGCGATTAATGCACGCGCGCGCTTCGAAATGAAACTACGAAAAATGTGTCGGGAAAGGTTTTCGAACGAGTGCGAAATCTTCGATCGATATTGAGTGAAATAAACAAGTCGAACGAGGTAACGACAGTGGCTTTTAAAAAGGGACAGAACAGGAAGCTCGACGTAGAAAAGAAAAACGTGAAAACGATTTTTGTTGGTAAAGGAATGATCCGCGTCTAAATTACTCGTTGGTTCACTATACATTTCTTTTGTTGTTGCTGCTTTTTACTTTTTGTTTCGACAATATCCTCACTTTGATACACGTACCCTCTTCCTGTCTCTCGTCTCTCGCTTTCGCCTCCTCGCGGGAAATAGGGCGAAAGAGAGCGAGGGGTTACCTGCTATTAAACACCCTCTCGAATCGAGTTTTTCTTTGTGTCACCGAGCCGGACAAACGAGGCTGCTATCGAACGTGAAACGTTGAGCCACCTATATCTATCTATCTATCTATATATATCTATATCTATATATATATATATATATATATATATATATATATGTATATATATATGACAACGTATAATAAAAGTAGCACTGCGAGCAAACGAGAGAGGGAGGGAGAGGGAGAGAGAGAGCGAGAGAGAGAGAGAGAGAGAGAGAGAACGAGAAGCGAGTGCATCGAGAGTTTTTTGTTAATTGGTTCGCGGTTCGTCCCTGAGGGATCGTATCGATTCGCCTATACGTTTCTTTTTTTTTTTTTCAAATATTATTTTTGCAATTGTCGATGTCATCGCTGAAACGTATTCTCGTCTCTGTCTTTCGGGGTAAACGCGTCCGATGAGTTTTTGCATGAATCGTTGATCGGCAACGCAATCGCGAATTCGTAGCGTCGATTCTCGATCGAGTTTTTATTTAGTTAGATTACTTTTTTTTTTTTATCTTTTCCCCCTTGGAGGTTTCCTTAACGATTGACGAATTTACAGAATAAATTGTTAAAAATCTATCGGGCGGACGATTCGCTCTTCCGCCGTCGGTCGAACGTGCTTAACGACGGTTTTGTGTCGCGAAGTGCAGTGTGTGTGTTTTGCTCGACTCGAAAATCAAGACCGCTGTGCGAGATCGAGGTTCGAAGATCGAGCGAGCCAACGGTTTTTGTATTTACGTCATTCGAATTTATCAGGAAATTCGCTGGTGTTTTATTCGCTGGAAAAAAATCATTTTCATCTAAAAAAATTGCGATTCTCTCGTTGAATATAATTTTTTTTCAAATTCTGTATGTTTAACGAGGAGAGTGCAGCTAGTTTCTCGTTATAGCCAAAGGGACACGTACGTTCGCGTACAACGGTGTACCGGAACGGTCGTGGCTCGATCTCGTGAGGATCCGGAATGACAATTTGCATCTTGCCATGCAGACTTCCGAAATTCGAATGAATTTCATCCATCGCGCACCCGAGGGAACATAATACACCTATATATTTATCTATATAGATAGAAATTTGGAAGGAAAACGAGAAGGATAGCTGTCGATCGGTGTGTTAGTTAACCGCGAGTGCGAGTGTATCGGGGGTGGCGCTAGCGTACGGCTACGCTGGTCGTTCGTATTTCGCCGGTGGGCCCATCGGTATTTCGCAATTCTCGAATCGTTGTTAATTCTTAATAAAAAAGTTGCTTCGTAATTGTCCTTCGATATCTCATCTTGGTCATTGAGAAAGTTGTCGATCGAGAAGAAGAAGAAGAAGAAGAAGAAGAAGAAAGGAAGAAGAAGAAGAAAAAATGTTGGATCCCCGTGCGCGCGTTCCATAAATTTGTGCGGCGTTATTACGCGTGTACGTAAGTGTCGGGAGAGATTGCTATACGAATTTACGAACGGATATATAAACGTAAGTGACGTTGCTTAGTGATTATTGTGCTATTACGCGACGTTCGATGAACAACTGTTAATTACGAAAAGAATCGAAACGTGAGAGAGAGAGAGAGAGAGAGAGAGAGAGAGAGAGAGAGAGAGAGAGAGAGAGAGAGAGAGAGTGGAAGGAAGGAACCGGGAAAAGGACCGGGCAAGGAAGAAATAAAATCGAGGTAAAGTGTGTTTTTATCGTACAATTTTCTTTCCTCACAAGGGAATTGTTCGTCTCGATGAGTTTAGTTATCGTTGAAATATTCATATCGTGGTATTCGTTATTTTCCAAACGGTCTGTTTTATTAATCCTGTTTATTTAACAACCCTTGGGTCGATCCTCCGAGGACGGGCTCGATGCCAAGTAAACCTGTGCACGGAATCTTTTCGCGTCCTTCGTACATACGCATATAGTAAGTAGTAGTAGTAGTAGGAAAGCAACTGTATAGATATAAAATCGCGTGGTTCGACTCGTTTCTCACGGTCCCACGGGCACAGTGCGCTCCAACGAGTCCGATGCGAAAAGCCATCTTAAATCCTACTGCACGAAGTCGAGGCGTTCGAAATATATATATATATATATATACATATATATGTATATTTTATTCCACGTTTACTTTACGACAAAATACCAGATGCGCTCCATTCGAATTTGTTATCCGCATGAGTGCCTATTGATTTTTGTCAAATTATCCGCATTCTCGTAAAACAATATTTTCTTTTATCGCGAGACAAAACGCGAGCGAAACAAAAAGCGCGACGTCGGCGTTGTCGCCCGAATAGAATTTTTATCTTCGTACGAGAGACGCTACTTTCTTATCTCTCTATGGTTTAGTATTAAAAATAGTTGAGAAAGTCGATAGAGCGAGTGTTTTATAGGTGGCTTCGCGTCTATCTCTATGTCGAGCTTTCGGATAATCGGTATAGCGCCGGTAATGGATAGCAGTAGACCGAAGCGAGAAACTTTTAGGGCATCGAGGATGTACGGGCTCTCTCTTTCTCTCTCTCTCTCTCTCTCTCTCTCTCTCTCTCTCTCTCTCTCTCTCTCGGACGAGGTATATCGTCTTACCGAGAGCGATAGGGAGGTTAGGACGCGAGAGAGCGTATACTTAATTATTATCAAATTGCGACGGTGCACAAGACGGGGTGGGGTCAGGGGAGGTTGACGTGAAGCGGCAAGTTGAACACACGCAGTACCTGCGAGAGGCCAAGGGTCGTTGAATCGACTAGGAGGACGAGGCCAGAGTTCGTTGAACCTCCTCTACTCGTGCACAATATCTCTACAGTTTGAAAATTCGCGGGAATCGCGATCTTCCATCCACATCCCTTAATAATGATCGAAGATAACAATTATATTTTATTACTACCGTTGCAATTTTCTTATTATTATCTCACGAGAAAACTCGACTTTTCGAGCCAACGACAAATTGATTAATCCAACTATTTCAAAACGTTTTCGTTCTCGCGTTTAATCTTTCTCCAATTTCGAAACTATTTTATCAAGTACAATGGACCATAACGAAGCGAGAAAAAAACGTTACAGTCACGCAGATTTTTCTCCCCATCGCGTCCCCATCCGCTCTTCTTTCTCTTCCTCTTCCTATTTTTCCTCCTCTTCTTCTTCTTCTTTTTCTTGTTCCGCTCCACTCAAATATCAAGCATCATTCGATACCCGAATAGAAGGGTATAGACCGCTGTGATATAGAACGTATGGGAAAATAAAAATCGTCGAACGCTGGAAGAAGAAATTTTTATTCGGCGCTCGTGTGTCCGTTGCAAAATCCCCGGGGATGTTTTAGTCGAGAAGAGGGTGAACCGAGACGAAAGACGCGTGACGAAGGGGATACACGTAAGCGCGATGCGAGTGTCTGCGAGTTTCTATATAGAAAAGGGATGTTTCGTCCTTTCGAAGCTTTTTTTTTCATCGCTTGTGGAATTCCGTGCTACCATGTATACGTATACATACGTGTAGAGCATAGAGCGACTCTATTCTACAAAGAAAAACCTTTTTTGCCACGTGAGGTCGCGGTGAATGCGTACGTATATAAAAATACTCACACACATACACACACACGCGTAATGTACTCTGGACCGGGTACAAAGAATTTGGTGTATCGCGTTTTGTCACAAACGTTAAATCGTGGTAGGTCTACAGAGAGACCGAGATATAAAAGGGGAAAAAATAAATAAATCCCCAGCGTTCGTCGTCTCGTTGTCGCGGATGGGGGATTTCTCTTTTTTGTCGCGACCGCCCGTTTTCTTTCTGTTTTTGACCCCCGCTTCTCGCTCGACAAATATCGTCTAGTCTTGTCCTTTATTCCGAAATACGAATCTCCAACGAATATGACAAGTCGAGAAGAAAAAAATACGAGTGCGTGAAATTCGTTGATTTCTTATTTCCCCCGTTTCCGCACCAACTTTTCTTTCATCTCATTCTCCTCCTTCTGGTTCTCGTTCCGGTCTCGTCCCGGGCTCGTCGCGAGACAGTTTCTACTATGCCTGTATAGGTATCAGTTATGGGATCGGTTAAAAGTCTTAAGTGGTTCTTTGCTCGGTATATAAAAATAAAATACATCACCTACCGACTGTGAAAAGCCACTGGATATTATACAGGTGTTTCAAAGGCCGTTTTCTCTCTCGCTCTCTCTCTCTCTCTCTCTTTTTCCTTCCCTCCACTCTTTATCGGCGCCCTCTGACCCGTTTTTACGCACCCGTTTTTACCACCGTCGGATTTATTGTCTCGATCCGCTAAAAAGACAGGTAAAACGTAAGGCCAAAGCTGTTTCTCCGCTCAGGTTTTTTCCATCCGTTTTTTTTTCTCACTTCACAACCCTCACCAACGAACGCTCTTTTTCTCTTCATGATTTTGCTTCTCTCGATCGTTGCTATCTCCGTACGTAAGTGTCTACGGACTCTCACTGGTAATAGGAATTCGCACAGCCACTTGTGAAGTTAATTTTGTCCTCTGGACGATATTTTCACGAGTCAAAAACAACCTACGAAGGATACGTTTGTATAAACGGGAGAGAATAAATAATTGGACGTGACTCGTATCATTGGGTGACAGAACAGTCGACGTTAATGCGATATTTTTGTTGTTGCGCGTTTCGAGAGACTCGAGGACGGACCAGTCGTATTAAAAAATCGAGTTATTATCGGGACTTGCCGCGGTTATACGCTTTTATTATACTCCAAGAATATTCATCGCCTTTTTTTGTTATGACGGATTTCAACGTTTCGCGATTCGTTTAATATTAGAAAACCGCGATTATCTTTCGTTCTATCGGATATATCGGTTAATATCTCGGCCTTATTGGTCTCCCTTGTGCCTAGGTCAGGCACGCTTTTATCGTAAACTCTTCGACACAGCTTTGACCATAGCACCGATCGAGATAAAGAGTAGGCCGAGTGTTGGAATATACGCAGGGAGGAGAGCGAAGGGCCGACAAGGGAAACGAGTGAGCGGACAAAAATGGTGGCAACGGGATGGCGAACACGACGGTTCTATCGCCTCTCTTCGTGTATTCGGGACGTGACCTCGGTGTCGTACTCAAACGTGTCGTTGGCCAACGGTACCACGGTTGCATCGCGTGTGTTGTGCCCAGTGCGAATGAACCGTCAAGTTCGTTCGGTTGATGGGTGGGAGGGAAGAGTTAGTAGCGGCGTTGGGAGTGAAAAGGGAATTCAGAGGGCCGAAAGGAACGAAATACGAGAGGGAGAGACAGCAATGGGCTATAGGGCATGTGTACGCGTTTAGTTCGGTGAAACGAAATAAAACAAATAAAAAAAAAAACAATCACGTTACCCCGAGTGGAATGTCGTGTTTTACGAATACGGGCGCGACCTCTACATCCTCCTTTCCAACCTTTTTCCTCTCTCACTATTTTTCTTTCTCCATTGCCGGGGCGATACCACGTCACTCGGCAGTGCTGTTGGACAAGAGAGCGAGAACCATTACCCCGTTGTATAGGTGTTCGCACACGCCCTAAGGCCAAAACTTGTCCCAATAGCTCTTCTCCTTCTTTCAAATTTCTTCGAGATTTACAACTCGCTGGAGAACATGTTCTTTCCTCATCGAAGAAATCTTCCTCTTTTATCTTCTTCAATTTATTCGAATAATTGTGTTTATGGTCATCATTTTATTTCTCGTTAAATAAGATTTTACAATCTCTCTCTCTCTCTCTCTTTCGTATACGGGAACAAAATATTTGCGGGAAAATGTGCGTTGGAGGAAGAAGGGGATTTGGTGTTGCAGTTGGAAGGGTTTGAGTTTTGTCGGCGAGGGGTGTAGTTTGGAATTACGAGAAAGATGGAGACGGAGATAAAGGAAGGGAGCGAGGAGGAGATTTGGAGAAAAGCAACTTGGAACAGTCTCGACGTCGCTTCGTCGAGCTTTCTTCGATATATAGACGTATATGTATGGGTAAAACGGCAAAATACATGGAAAACAACGATTCGGGTACCCTCGTGACTACGTCTATCTATATACATATATATATATATACATATATGTAAAAGGAAAAACACGGGGAAAGAACCGACAGAAAAGAAAATCTCCGGTTTTCTCGAAGACGCTTTCGTAGCTCGTCCGGGACATCGCGTTTGATTTGAATAAATGGCGTGTCCTTGGTCAGAGTGTTGAGAGATAAAATAGAAGGAAGGAATCGAAAGTAAAGAACGATTGAGGAAAAACAGAGGACTATAAAGTCCCGGAAAGGAGATTTGGAGCGTGAATTTTCTTCTCGTTTCTTTGTATCGTTTCCTCCCGTACTTTTTCTTATTTTTTTTTTTTTTTTTTTTTTTTTTTGGTTCGATCGAATCGCCGTTGAACGATCGCTCGGTTACAATATACGGGCGAGTGTCGTGATACACAATTGAAGTGCAAATCGACGGCGAGAGCACGGTATGTCATTGGTGAGATCTACTTTCGAGAGTCGAAGGAAGGAGAAAAGACTCTTAGGCAGAGCAGCAGCAATCGTGAGAGAAACATCGGGGAAAGACACCGGTATCGAACGACGAGAGAAGCCTCGTCGTAGTGTTTGTTGCGTGTGTGTGTGTGTGTGTGTGTGTGTGTGTGTGTGTGTGTGTGTGTGTGTGTGTGTGTGTGTGTGTGTGTGCGTGTGTGTGTGTGTGTGTGTGTGTGTGTGTGAATGCATCCTCTCTTATGCTGTGGCCGCTCGATAAAACGCGAAAGTAGTTCGCCCTCGCCGGAGCATCATCCTCTCTTTCTCCCTTGCGCACACTGAATAAATCTCACCGTCTAAAAATAGAAAATACCTAGGTATATGAAACGTTAGCGGGATTCGTTCGCGGTCACGATACATTTTCCGCGTATGAATATTTCATGAACGCACGAAGCTAGCTTTCAAATTTGATTATTAATGTTTGAATCGTCAATTGTCATTCGATTTTTCATTTATTCCCATTGTTTTATCGATGCGATAGGTATTTTGTATGTGTGTATATGTAATTGTTTGTAATCTTGGAATGTTGGATTTCAGTTGGCTCGTGGTGAAGAACAGGTCGAACGACGAAGGGATATTATGTGAGGTGGCAAGGAAGAAAAGTGATCGAAGAAGATAAGCTACGAAGATGTTGGTACTCGGCTCGGCGAGCCGTCTCCTCGGTATCGTCGCTTTGGCCGTCATCAGCAACGGTGAGTAAATTTTGAAATATGCCAAGAACGAAGGTCTTTCCTTCTCTCCTAGCTTCTTGGTACTTAGAAATCAGAGGGAATATCTCTAAATTAACACGAAAAACCGAGGCAAATATTTTGTCCTGTCAGCTTTCAGAGCGAAGTTGCAAGTCGGGACACCGGCCCATCTCTTTCCTTGTCTTTATAACGAACGAGCTCGATGTACTTGTATAAAAGGGCACAAAGGTACATTTATTTTCATTTTCGCTTCATTTTGAGATTCGACGAAACAAAATATTTTCCTTCGTTCTTCCATCAACGTTCCTTCGTTTGACGTTTATGAAAAGTGAATTATTACGTCGCGAGGGGCTTTTCTCTATTTTTCATCGTAGATACAGTCTCGTACTCTGTCAAGACAAAGGGTTTGTTTCGAACTCGCTTTTCAGAAACTTGCAACCGTGAAAAATCAAAAAAGAATAAAGGTACTTATATTTTCCAACGAAAACGCTGTCTTTAGGTGGCGGAATTGAATAGTCGGTATGTTGGTTGGTTAGAATAATTATTACTAGGTATACGAATGTTAAAATTACGGAATAGAGATAAACGAGACAAAGAGAAAAATGTCTTTTATCATTGGTCCTACGTAGAGCGTTTGGAAGTTCGTCCCGAGCTTTTCTTCCGATTGTCGCTCCAGTTCCGTCCCTGCGACTTAGTATGCTTCAACCAAGATTTTATTCCACCCCCGGACATTTTATTCCAATAAGATTAATGGGGAAAAAATGAACACGTTTAGTAATTTTTATGCAGAAAGAAAATGGGAGTTTTAGCCCGGTGGATTAAAAAATCGGATGGTGTTAACCCGAATGGATGAATACATATATTTTTGTATACTTCCCGAATGCGAGAAACTGAATAAAAGTTATACCTGGCGTTTTTTCCTCGACAAATTTGAAAAATAATTCTCTTACGTTCGTGACTTTGGTTCGATTGGAAAAGTAGAAAAGGGGTGCAGCCCCAGAGAAAAATGTACCATTTTTCCCTCTGTGTATTTCCGAAAGAGCCTACAGTCACAAACAAAACCATCGCCGGAAATGGCATGCGCATACAGGTACGAGTGAAATATAAATTTACGTTCTATCAATGGCGGAATGGGTTGGTACCCGTGCGATATGCTCGGCCTGCTCTACCCATCTCTCTCGCGTGCGATCCGAAGCGTACGAGGGAGTGCAAAAAGAACTAAAAAATTGTATACACGAGAAGAGGCAGTGAAGCGACGATCGACGTCACGATTGGTTGTTGACAGTTCGGAGGTTCGCACAACAATAAAACAGAAAAAAGGTATGAAATCCGCTCGAAAAAAACGGTCCGAAACAGGGTCGAGTCGAGGTTGTTTTAGTTTTTCACGTTACTGTCTATACGGGAATGCAAATGAATGCACTTGACCGAATGGAAAAAAACAAAAGATAACGAAACTAGTCAACACCCAACGAACCTAACCCTATCTGTATAAAGTCTCGCGAGCATTTCTGAGCATTCGAGATTATCGCATATTTTTTTCTCCCTGAGAAAATAATTCTATCTGCCTCGATAAATATATAGGCCAGGAGGCCAGGTGGTCGAGTAGGTACCCGACTGCTGCGGCAAACGAGGCAAAATTCAATAGGGCGACGTTTTATTTAATTCTTTAGTATAAATCTGTCGTTTTTTTACACGCCTCGTTAATTACGCCAGTCCGAAACAAAAAGGAAAAGCGGTGTTTAAATTTCAACGAAATATCGATGATCGAAAATTCGAGAGTTTAGTTTGCTCGAAAAAAGCTTGCGGTACGCGAGGTGCTTAACAAAAAGTGGCGTATTAACTTCCGCCATGGTCAGGAGTGATGCGGAACTCTCGATGGAACGACACACTCCATGGACAAACATTATCCAGGCCGAAGCTTCGGTCACCCGTTCTCTCACCCCCTCGTCCTTTCCCTTGTACAGTTCGTGGTACACGTACGTTAAACCAATACCGGGACGCGTCGGATGAAGCGTCTCGCGCGTCCAGACGGGCAATCGAGGTCCCGTGCGCCGACCATGAGGGATCTCTGGTCGTTGGACACGAACGGTACGAGTAGCCGAGTCCAGCGACACGGAGATGCGACGGTAGCCCGGAGAGTAGTTCACGCGCTTCTCTCCTCGCGCGTCTGGGTGGGCAGGGCAGGGGGGGGGGGGTAACAGCCGGGGGACGAATTTCAATTTCAAATTTCTCCCATAATCTCAACTATAGATAACTTCGGATAAACTTCGGTTTCACCCCGAGTAGATTTATACGGAGTTATGTATAACCTCGTGGCTGATTAAACCACCGGTTCGAGGAACATAGTTTTTTATTAGATTTACTTTGTTATCGTTATTATTATTTGATTTTTATTTTTTAATTATATTTTCTGAAATTGAGACAAGTATTAAGTTTATCGATTTTTTTTTCGGGCGAAAATAAGGAACGCGTGTCACGTGGCGAGCGTTTTTTCCCCTCTCTTCGTTGGACTTTTTCTGAAAATTATAAGACGCCAGTAATAAAGCTTCCGGCATATTTCATAGTGAGAAAGTGGCACAGGCTGTTACTGCAAAGCTCGCGTATCATCCTCTCTCTCTCTC
>JAPYZU010013695.1:0-11034 GCA_030523005.1 Tryphoninae sp. B BG-2022a | reverse complement strand
TCTCTCTCTCTTTTGTTTTCTCTTCGTGTTTCTTTTTTTGGCATATTCTTACAAAGGACTATATCTATAAGTACACGCGTCTGGTAAATATGCGAAGGATGAGAGAATCATGAACTAACGACTCGGAAGTTTGTAAATTGTTAAAAATTCGATCGGTGTCGATCGACTCGTCGCCCGGGTCGTTCGTCTAACGATAAAAGGTTAATTGGTGTTAAGCGTGTTTCCAGATTATTGTTGGAAAATCGTGAGAAGAAATATGCATGAAAAATAGAAGAATTAAAATAAACCGGCGAAAAATTATTCGATCGATCGATTTGGAACGGTGGAAATATCGATTCAAGCTCAATCATTAAACATATGTATTATTATCGTTGTTAAATTATCGAGACGAATTTTAATAATATAAAATTTGATTAATCCTGCTAAAATTATCGATTTCCGGTAATTATGAATAATTTTTCTTAATCGATTTATTAGATCGATGGGTCAACGATGGTAAGTTCGTTCGCGTAATTACGTTTCGTTTAGTCCGAGTTCACGAATTTGTTGGGAAATTAGGAGTGGAAAATTTCAAATGTTCACAGATGTTTCTCGAAATTACAGGGTTCATGAAAGTAGGGAAAAGACGAGACAGGTTGGTTGGATCGTCCCTGATGTGTTTATCGAAGTACGGACGCGTGAAGAAACATTTGTCGGACAAGAGATACGATAAGGGGGGGGGGAAGGGGGTGGGGGTTGTAAAATTATCCTCGAAGTAGGAAAAAGACAAATGCGACAGGTATTCGTCTTTCGAGTTTATATCCGTTTTTGAAGATCGTTTTCCGGAACATCTGTCACACCCGTCGTGTTCCGTAACGTTTTGTCTCGTTGCTTGTATTTTTTTTTAATTCGTTTTTGTTTCGTGCTTGTACCTGCGGTTGGAAAGAACGATTTTTCGACCGGTTGCAAGAGAGAGAGAGAGAGAGAGAGAGAGACGAGAGGCTCGCCGCTGTTCGAACGAGTGACTCGTTTCCGAGATCATTTAAGCACACCCGGCGTTTCGTCAAGAATCTCGAAAGACTCGAATCTCGTCGACCGCAAAGCGTTTCCTTTTTTTCTTCCCTTTATTTTTCATGCGATATTCCCGATAGACGCGATCGAAAAACGAGACTAGTGTTTTCCGAATCGTCGATTTCGCTCTACCGAATCGCACGATCTTGATTAGCGAGTTGATCCGTCGATCAATCGATATCGGAATTAGTTCGATCATCGATTTTTTCATCCTTCGATTTAAGGATAAAGATTTCGAATTCGCGATTTATATTTTTATCGCGTTCGAACGTTATTGAAACTTCGACTCTGAACTTTTTTCTTCGTCAAGGACACGTCCGTCTTTATCTTCGACCTCCGACCTGTCTTGTGGTCGTCCGCAAACCGCACGAGGTATAAGTTCGAAATAAAAAAAAACGCAAAGCAAAAAAAAACGAAGATACGGAACGTTCTTATAACCCGCTAACCTACCTAACTTCACGTTTTTCGGTCGGGACGAATTTTGCCGATTGCCGAAGATTGCCATCTTTAATTGTGTCCTAGGACGATTTTCTCTCGAAAAACAATATCCTGTCGAGACGCGATAGTCGAGGGGTGATGCGCGGGCGAGAGAGAACGGGAGATAGCAACCGCGAGCTCAAAAAGTGGGGCGAAATAGGAACACGGAGAGAAAGAGATAGAGAGAAGAAAAAAAGGAAGAATGAGCGTGCGCGCGCGCGAGAGCCACTTCAGACCCATTTACCGACGTTTAACTTTCGTGATCTCGAAGAGTCTCTTATGGGTCTGCTCCAGGTCCTGGGCACGTTGCGATACGGCCAAAGGGGTTGGTATTGTACGATGAAATAGCATAGAGGAGAAATCGTAGAGGGGGATGGACCGACGAGGGGAGGGATGAGGGGAGTTGAACGTTGCAACAAAAACTGGAAGAAAGATACAAAACGAGAGAGATAGAGAGGGAGAGAGTCAAAAGGGAGGAAACCCAGCGAAGGGACGAAAGCGTGGAGCATTCGTATCCGCTGAAATTGCCCGGCCATTAGCGATACTACGTTATTACGCTCATCGTTTTTTCTGAGCCAGCCTCCGACAGAGCAGTACAGGTTGGTGGCGGCCATCTTGGAATATGGGATTGTGTCCGAAGGCAAAGGATAGCCCTGATGCGTATTATGGCACATATAATGTCTCGGTAGTGGTGCATGCTCTCCAAGACTCGGTTAATATTGCAATACAAAACAAAAATCTACCCCGTTGCATGTTCAATGGGTAACTGCGATTCTAATCAACAAAATGGACTCGTGAATCTCTCCAGCACAATCCCGCTAAAATTTATAAAAAGAAGAAAAAAAAATGGGAGATTTTAACGTTATTCGAGAATTGGACAAATTCTTGCTTCGAAACAATTATTACTACCCCAGAAATATGAATAAAAATCGGAAGAACGATTCGAAAGTGGAGTTGTACACGAAGCATTTGGGTGAAGGGTACGAGCAACGTATCGACGACTCGATATCCTTCGACGGAGACAACGACGAAGTACCGTGTCATTATCCGTAATCGGCATTCGTTCGATTTCATATAAACGTAAGTATATAGATATGTACAATGGCATCGATAGTCATTTCCCACGTGACTTTTGAACCCTCGCGAGAGACTCTGCAATCAAAGGTAAATCGTGTTCGGCCCTTTTCAACGGAACGTTTAAATCGAAATGCGTCGGCGCGGTCGAGAGAGAGAGGAGAGAGAGAGAGAGAGAGAGAGAGAGAGAGAGAGAGAGAGAGAGAGAGAAAGAGTAAGGGGAGAGAGACCCCTCTCGGGGTTTCGAAAGGCAACGCGCGGAGAGTTGCGGAACGAGACCGACAGAGACATGTAGCAGTGAGAGGGATGGAAGCGGCGCATAATGGTTATTTTATTCTTCTTATTGTATCGTTCTCTTATATACGTGCATGTATAGCCAATTGTGCATTATCCGGAGAGTCTCGGCAAACGTATAATTCATTCGGTATATATACCACCGGTGCCCCATTCATCGGTGGAGGAGGAGGGAGGGTGCCATTATAAAATCTCAGTCTATTACCAAACTATATTATCTAGCTGGTAATCGTCCAATCAGAAACGTTCACGAGGACTCCGGAATTGTTTAAAAAAAAATAAAAGGAAAAGGACAGCGATGAAATTATATTCCACTTTGCTCGCCGGGAATAATTACGTGCGTGGGCCAAGACGCAGACAGGGTACAGCCGTAGTTCATTCCGGACAAGCGAGTCCTTGCCATTGTTCAAAAATATATCCGTTGTGTATTAACTTCGGTACGCGATTAATTATTCCTGCGAGAATTATTAATTTTGTCGTTTTTCCTTTGGTCGATGTCCTTTGCTGGTTTTCTCTCTTCTTATCTCGCTCTGTATCGTTCTTCTTGGTAGAAACAAAAAGATTACTAGTCGGTTGACATATTAATGTAGGCAAGAATAGCCGAGTACCATTTTGCAAAGGTTCATTGAGTGCGTCGAAAGAGTATCTCGTGGCAACAGCCAGAGACGAAAGTACAATGCAGCATTCTTGCGCACGCTCGATGACCGCGCGTCTAACGGGATTACTAAACGTTGGGGGGCATGAAGGCGCGAGAGCGTATTCTGTTCGGTTCTTACCTGCTGCTGTTGCAGTTGCTTGATGCTGCTGGTGATGCTGCCGCTGTTATCGTACAGCACGAGAAAATACCCGTGCTTCGTGGAACCCTAAATTAAACGTTGTCTTGCTCGTTGTTTTGCGATCGGTAAAGGGATCCATGCGATCGGGTATTGGGTTGAGAGCGTTCCGGTGTCGTTCGCAATCGGGGGCATAAAGTGTCCGCATAAAGCAAAGTCCGGCACAGGGACAGGAGGGAGGAGAGGGAAAGGGGGCTTGGTTCGAGTCCAGGTCTTGTAGAGAGAAAGAGAGAGAGAGAGAGAGAGAGAGAGAGAGTGCGGGAGAGATCCTTAAGCAGAGGCGATCAGGAAAGAGCCCACGAGCCCAAGAAGAGCTGTGTGCCACGGTCCGGTTTGCAACAAGGCACCTTATCTTAAGAGAGTCAGCTTCGCGGACCCGCGGCGTTTTAATTCGAATAAATTTAAGTTGACGAAGAGGTGGCCTTTTAACATTCCAACGATAAGAAAGGAGGAGGAGAGAGAGAGACTGGAATCTTTCTTCCACTTCAAAGTTCGCGTGTTTCAGGATTTTCCCTAAATGAGACTCGTTACAAGCGAATCAAAATTTTTACAAACTTTATCGTTTGTTCTTGAACGATGTTAAAATGAGATTAGGGCTGTTTATTGTTTTTAAAAGAGGTTTGATTTGCATTCGATTGAAACGAATCAGGGCGATTGGTCGAATCTTTTTTTTTAGGGATGAATCGTCCGATGATCGTATATTTCGTTTGTATTATTGTCGATAAAATATCTTGAGGGAAAAATCTTGTAAATCGTGGGGTTCGCCTACATTATTTTTTCGAAGGGAATATCTCTGTAAATTTATCTTTATACCGACGGCGATACGTAGCTCCCTACATCAGGGACGTATCGTAAATTATCGACAATTCGCTTTATCGACTGCATGTTACATTATCTACATTAACAGTAAACTGCCCTACCGACTGTCCAGTTGGTTAATCAGGATTCTACAAAATTATTTGTATCCGCGAAAGATAATGAACCGACGGCAGAAAATTACACGGTCGGTAACTTACCTGCTCATACTAGCCCTTGTGTCGGTAAGTTACCAACATCGGGTAAAATCAATTTCTTCCTTTCCAACAACGTCAAACTATTTTTCACTTTCAAGAGGTTATTCTCTTCTTCATCGAACGCTGCAATTTTTTTTCCAGCTTCGCCAAATTCAAACGCGATCGCGCTCTTTTACGTTTATACAGACGGAATATAACGTGAATCTACTCGACCCTCTCGAGGTTTCAGAAAAAATCTAGGGCTCTGCAAGTTTTACAAAAATTTTCCACGATTCTCAAACTCTCTCGAACGATATAATGCCGCGCAATAAATTTCTCCCCGACTAATAATTCCTCTCGCACTAACGTCCACTTATTAACTTATTGGACCAGAGAATTGCGCAACTACGCTCCCGGCGGCAGTTCCAGGTGTACCTAGTTTAATTAAGTACCCCGTACAACCCGTGTATTTACATTGTCAAACATTAAACCCTTGATTAATGGAGAAGCGATAAATTCTTAAAGCGCTGGCTTTTAAATTAGTTGGACGAGAGCCTGAGCGAGAAAGAGAGGGGGAAAGCCTGGAAGACGCTTTCACAGATTCTATTCCCGAGACTCCTTCGTGTACCACGAATCAACCTCGTGAATCAAAATCAAAAGATTTTATTACGATGAAAAAAACATCGCAAAATAAAAAAATATCCGTCAATCCACGAGACAGCTGTGGTATTAATTATGACGAATGGGCCCGGATGAATTCTGCATCGCGTATTATTATTCGCGGAATAAAAACTAAAACAAAACACAACGATAATAACACAGGACGTATCCTCGGGGTGGGACTAATTAATTTCGCGTCGAAATTTTGCGATAATAAGTGAGCAAATGAGACGCGATTCCGGTCGTTTCGTTGACGACACACGTTCGTGAAACATGCCGGTCGCTCGTCGTAAGATTCTCAAAAGCGATCTTGGAATTTGACGATTTTTCTGGAACTTCTTGATATTTCGGCAAAGGTTCCAGCGTGTCGGGGCTAGGGCGCAAGAACGGGGTTGAAAAACAAGTGCTCTGTGAACGTGAAAACTAACGGACGTAGTGGAGACCGAAAGTTACCAAGGGGGTTGAGGAGAAGGAGAAGGGGCCTCGGGGGACCGAGTCTTTCGGTTTACTCCGTTAATTCGCGAGCATGCAAAAGAGACGAAGATGCTCCCGAGAGGACGGCGATTAGTCACGCGAAATCGTCCATCGCGTCTGAACATACGAGGGGCATATGTCGTACCACCTATCTCTCTCTCTTTCTCTCTCGAAATAGAGGAAGATGAGACGAGAGTGAAAAGAGCAAGATGAGCGTAAGTGAGCCTCCGGCTACGAGGTTCTTTCCACTAACCGCCTACTTAATTAAAACAACATTAGCCCGTTCACATTGAAGTTTCCCAACGTACTGGGACACTTGAGTTTCCATGATCTTCGTATCGTGGAAATAAACTAAATTTTACAAATAATCGATAAAAGTTGACAAATTGTTTAATCGTGTAGTTCGATCCTTGTCTTAAGAATTTCTTAATCGTCCATGGATTGTGAATTCAAATGAATATTAGAGGAGATTTATAAAATTGGCATTAGTATCGAATATTTGAACGTGACTCGAGTGAATTTTGTCGTTTGGAGTTTGCAGCTCTCTCTCTCTCTCTCTCTCTCTCTCTCTCTCGTGAGATCTTAGATACAGCAGTTTAATTGATACAAGCCGATGTACCAGAATTGGCAACAGAGCTATTCCTCTTAGCGTAAATTGCCTCGTAGATAAAGTACTCCGCGAGGCTCGTAAACCACCTTGCTTATTAAATTACGCACGTCCGACGCTCGTTTTACAACTAAACTTTGGCGAACGTTGCCACGATTGACTCACGGTGCCAACGTTATAACCTTCTCGGAATTCGAATCTTCTTTTCTTCCAATTTTCCTCCTATTAACAAAAACTAGTCCGAGAAATTAATTTTACGAAATGATTGATCGCAAGATCGCAATCGATCGTTTAATCGTCTAGTGACATTTTAATTGCTAATTTTGAAATCAATCTTCGACGACTTTGTGTCTCTTGTCGCAACTTGTCTTCGATCTTGGACCACTTAGAAACTCGAACGAGCTTGCGAGCTTTTATCTTTGTTCTCGATTAACTCTCAAATTTATTGGGTTAGTTGATTATTGGCAAGGGCCTGAGACTCGGATTTAGATTTGCAATTATATTCTTTAGAGTTCTACTGTTATCGTTAAATTTATTGTCTAAGTTTTTTGTAACAATTATTTTGTTACTTTATTTCATTTTATGTTATTATTTTATAATATAATTTAATTATTTAAATTTCGATCGTTGAATAGTATTTTCAAAATCAATATTTTTATTTATTCTCATTACAATGAATATAAATATTGATTTTGAAAGTACTACTCAGTGATCGAAATTTAAATAATTAAATTAATGTAATAAATTATTAATATAGAAAATTAAATAATAAAAATTAAAATTAATATTAAAAATTTAATAATAAATTTAAATAATACAAAAATCAATATTTATATTCATTCTCATTAGAACGAATATAAATATTGATTGTACCTCGTTCGTTCGCACTCGATATCGAATCGCGATTTCATCTAAAACCTTTCATTTCATCCCTGTTAACACATCCAAGAAAACAGCGCCGTCGCATCATCGTCTCAATAAAGATCGTTCGCTTAACGCCCCCGTTTATTCAGACATCTCTCTCGTGGTGTTCGAGCCGGTCGCGCGCTGTATCCTCGGCACATGGCATCGGATCAAAGTCTTTGGCTTTTCGTTGAAGTCGCGAACGCCCGCGCGCATGCGTCTGCTTAATGCGAGTAATGGACTAATGACTCGAGGGTTAGAGACAGCGAGGAGTTCAAGGGAGGAAAGGGGAGTCTCGAGAAGGACGGTGAGGGGAAAGGGGTGATTATATAAATAGTAAGAAAGAGAGAGAGAGAGAGAGAGAGAGAGAGGGCGAGAGTGCGAGAGTGCGAGACGGGCAAAGGGTATGCAAGCTCTCGGCACGCTAGTAGCCAATTAAACGCGATACACCGCGGGGACAGTGCCTTACGCTGTTACACCGTGTGTAGCTCGAAGACCGTGACGCGGGCGGACTTTAAGTAGCGAGATTTAGAGACGACAGGTGCCCTGTTTGCTTTTACTATCGTCCTCTCTCTGTCAATCTCTCTCACTCTATCGTCTTTTCGTTTTCCTCGTTACTGCGAATGAAGATAGAGAGAGAACGCTCAGCGATAGAAAGATGAAGAGAAGCGCGAGAGAGAGCCTCCTCGAGAATCTTTCTACCTTGATGAGCCACGAGAACCGAGGGGACGCGTTCGATACGCCATTTTGGTTGCGGAAACGGCGAAACGTGTTATTAACAAGCGACGAACGCATTGGGTCTTCCTTTTCGATGTATATAGACAGCACGAAGGAGACGTGCACGTGTTTGAACGATGAACGAGGCATTGTTCCCCATCGAGGATTCATTCCAACGGTTTAATTCACATGAGTATACGGCTTATCAAGCGGCAAATAAAAATATAAAAAAAGAAGAGGAGGAGACGCAGCAACATGATGTGTCACAGGCCGGTAATGGTAATGAGTAGAAATTGCGGGTTGTAACCGACCACTTTATTCCTATTATAATTGTTCGGGATACGAAAAGAAGAAAACAAAAAAAAAAGAATGAATGTGAAAGAAAAAAATTAGCCGTTCGTTACGCCGTCGTTGCGTGTCGCTCGTAGATCTTCCTTTCTTTTTCATCCGCTTGGTATCCGAGCCACGTGTAAAAGCAACGAGAATCGCGTCTCCTCTGGGTCTCGCTTTGACAAACGAGGGAGAGAAAACTGTCGATAAGACTGTTTCGTTTAGTTTCATGAACGACGGTGTAATAAAAAAACGCGTCTTATTAATCCGGTAAGTGTATATTTGTTCGTAACAATGAAACGGGCCTCGTGTGTCATTGCGGTTTTCTACGAGCACCGTCGGCAAAAAAAGTGGGAGGTCGTTGAATACACCGGAAGTAATACGCATCGGACAGAGATACGGTTTGTCGTTACTCGCCATTCGTCAGTGGACGGACAGAGAAACAGAGAGCGAGAGAGAGAAACAGAGAGAGAGAGAGAGAGAGAGAGAGAGAGAGAGAGAGAGAGAGAGAGAGAGAATGAAAAAAATTATGACAATTTCAACACATTGCACGACCAGGTGACAGTCATCTGCGAACTCGATTATTATGCGGTCGATCTTCAATGCGGTCTGATCACATCCGTCATCGATCCACTAGCTCCCCCTTCGAGAAAAAAGTTTTCCGTTCGCTCCCAAGCAGAATCATTTTTTTAATTTTTTTCCCGTTTTACCCAACAACCCTCACCCCGGCAATTAAAATTTCATCGAAGGAACATCGTGCATCGATAATCATCATCTAGGATTTCCCTTCACCGCATGTCCTGGACAACACAGACGACAATGTGACAATGCCGCGAGATCTTTCGCATAGAAAAAAGACGGAAAAAAACAAGATGGCCAACATAGAACGAGAGAGCATAGATATTAAGAAGAAGAATAAGAAAAAAAGAAAGAAAAATGACCGTCTCCAAGTACGTACTTAGCGAGTTCTTAGAAGATTCAGCGGAGCGTAGCTCCTTCGCGAAAGCTACGTGTCTTCGTCCATCCATAGTTAATGGTTCCCTCTTCTACCATCAACGACAACGACACATACGAGCCAAGAGAGCAATGTCATGCCAGGAGAGCCGAGCCTGTCGTGTCGTGAGCCCCCTAACCCCCTGCCCCCTCCCTCAATCCCCCCCCCCCCTCAGCGATCGTTACAATAACGCGGATGAGAAACAAAGTCCGACGAGTTTGTCCTTACGGCGCACCTCTCGTTCCAAGAGTACGCACCTTTTTCCCCTGAGCCTCCCCCGGAACCCCTCGACCCCCCTTCGACTGTCCCTTATACACTCCCTCTCCCCTTACTATCTATTTTCTTTTTTTTGTTTCTCATTCTCGTGTATTAAATTCTCCCCTCCTTCCACTCTCTCCTCTTCATCGTCCATGTCGCATATACCATAATATAACTACCACGTATGAATTGCGCGGAAACATTTAATTTCTGGTTCTGCATTCGTACTTACAGAGTCAATGTTATATGTTGGAACTGGCTCGTCTTATCTACCCCAGACATCGACATCGCAGACAACTCCGCGCACATTTTGAAAGCCACGCAAGCGCGGTAACGAGACGCGGGAGAGAGTTAGTGTGTGTGTGTGTGTGAGAGTGTGAGAGAGAGAGAGAGAGAGGCCAAGTTGTAAATGACTGGCGGTAATTGCACATGTCGAGAGAGTCTCTCATGCCTTCTTCTCGTTTTTCTCGATGTTTGTAGTTCGTTCTTGCTACTTTAACCCCTCTTCGCCTTCTTACGATAATTGTGCAGGTACTCGGGGTGTACATTTATTAAAGAACTATTTAAGTATGCCATTCTTTGGATTCGAGGTAAGACTTAGCTCGTGTTTTGTTTTATAAATGCATCAAGATAAATTGTGTTTAATCTATGCGCAGGTGTTAAGGTATAGTGATTTTTAATGATGGCTTGAGTATACGGTATAGAAGATAGGGGAAGGTGTGGACATGAGCGATATTGTTGTAAGGGTGGTGTGCAATTTTCATGCGCCTTCGGCTATTTTCTTTTCACCTCGAGTAAATTGTAAATCCTTTGGTAAATTGTTGATTAAGATTGCCTGATTTCAAGGTGGATGGGGCCTGGATCCAGAAGATATTCTTGGGAGAGTTTATTTCTGCCATTTTTAAAATACTTTCATATTTATTTTTAATATTTGGACATGGGTGAAAAAAGTTGAAAATGTTTTTTCAGTGATTTTTGAATTTTTGCGAGAAGGAACAATAATTTGATAATCAGAGAAGATAAATATGTCCATATATGCTAGGAAAACGATTTATTACAAATTTTCATTTCCAGATTCTTAGAAAAAAACAATTTTTGAAACAATCAGAGAAGATAAATATGTTCATATATGCTAGGAAAACAATTTATTAAAAATTTTCGTTTCCAGATTCTTGGAAAAAAAAAACAATTTTTGACATTTGACATTTTTAACGCCTTTGGTAAATTGTTGATTAGGCGTGTCTGATTTCAAGATGGATGGGGCCTGAATCCACAAGATATTCTTGGGGCAGTTTATTTTTGTCATTTTTAACATACTTTCATATTTATTTTTAGTATTTTGAAATGGGTGAAAAAAGTTGAAAATGTTTT
>JAPYZU010013684.1:0-14927 GCA_030523005.1 Tryphoninae sp. B BG-2022a | reverse complement strand
AAAAAACACGAAGAAGACGAAGAAGAGAAAACGAATTCCAATATTTCATAAATACATAAAATCGTGGGGGATATCGTATCGGGAAAATTTTCACTATACGCGGAAGTCGGGCCTGGAGGAGGCAAGAACAGGGTGGATAATTCGACGATTCTCTCGCATTTCTGTGTATGCTCGAGGGGGTCGCTTTTTCTATACGGAGATAGACGCCTAGTATCGTATCAGTCATCTCTCAAGGGTGAACGTGACGAAAAAAAAGAGAGGAAAAAGGGATGAAAAAGACTGTGATCGGCCGGTCTGTGTAGACGACGAACAATTTTACACCGTTTCGTCCCCTCCGCTCTCTTTTTCTTCCTTTGGAATATTCTCTTTCTCCCTCTCTCTCTCTCTCTCTCTCTCTCTCTCTCTCTTCCTATATATATATATATATATATGTATGTGAAGTATTATATGCTCAGAAAACTTTTCGAGCTACGGAATTGAATTTAAATTGAAAAAGATTGTCGCGGGGTAAATTAAAATGGCCGAAGTGAACTCGTCCGTGGGGAGTGAATAATGGATGAAACTGACAAGACGAAAGATGGAAGTACGGGAAGAAAAAGGATAACGGGTTATATAGTAACGCGAGAATCGTCCCTGTCAATTAACGCGGTGCGTCATCAATTTATTGCTCAATTTGTCGGAAGAGAGACCGAGCAAAAAAAGGGAATTGACAAAGACCAAGAGACGAGAAAAAAAGAAATGGAATAAAAGGAACTATGAATAAATGTAAAGTGTCGAAATTATGTTAAATGAATAAATTATACGCACGAGAGCGTGAACAAAAAAAGCTGATTGGGAAGACACGATATGCTAAAAGCTCCGGGTGTTGGAACAATCGACAGCTATGTAAGCGATGAAAAGGAAAGAATGGAGAGGGCGAGAGAGCTTAAAGTGTCCTATCTATATGTACCATCCATATGTATGTACTGTATATACATATACATTCATACATACATACATACACCCATATATATATGGGTGTATATATATATGTATATATGGGTATATATATATATATATATATATATATATATATATATAGGTCGCACAATTTCACAGAGCGAACACGAACGTGGTTCAACTCTCGCATTGCGCCTCAGCCTCGCGCTGAATTAAAACGGCGGAAGTGGGCAAACAAAATAACAGCACAGTTGGTTTCTCTGAGAAAGTGTGTGTGTATGAGAAAGAGGTGAAGGGAGCGAGGTAAAGGGAGAAAGGCCACAGTAAAGCAACGGGGGTGTTATCGCTGACTCTTTCTTTCTTCTATTCTCCATTCAGTACGTTGCAACCCTATCGCCAACCTACCCCCTCCTGCCTCTCAGCCCATCAGCCAAAAACTCAGCGAACCATTTCTCGAACTATACAGTCAATGTGCGAGTTCTCTCTCTCTCTCTCTCTCGTTCTCTCTTTTCAACTCTCATTCTCTTTTTTAGTTTCTCTCCTATTTTGTTTCTCTCTCTCTCTCTCGTTTTTTTTTCCGTTTCCGTGACTCGCGTTCGTACACGCGTTTGTATATCGCACACGTGTGTAAACGTAATTTCACAGGTGAATCGACCGGTGACTATTGACGCGAACCCACCCGATGTGCATTCGTGCGTTTATTTGTTTCTTCGTTTATTTACGGATGTGTGGTGCCCGATGAATTTGATCACCGGTAATTTCCCGTGTCTGTTTGCTCATTATTTCTGCAGAAATTGCACATTCGCGAGTAATTAAACCGTACAAATATATGTGTTTTGTCTTCCTTTTTCAAATCGTATCGTTGAAAGCGTAACGTCTTTTTTTTGTTCATTTACGATGTAAAATCGACAAGTTCGTCGGTCGGTCCATTATGTACAAGGGAAAAGTTAGTTGTAGGACGTCAGCATCCCCCTCGCCCTTATCGATGTTTCGTACACGTACGCGCGTAAATATCGAACCGAGGTTTACTAACCGCATCGGCACAACGACGAGAAGCTTAATACCGACGTACTGTTTACAGAAAGGATCGATTTGTGCTCGAACGAAAAAAAAAAAAGAAAACTGCGATCGAAGCACACCGTGAAAAGCCGTGAGACGGGTGGGAGGGTGAGATACATTTTTTTTCGCTGACGAGAGCGTATAAAAGCTCGATATAGGGAAAAGAGGGGATGAGAGTCTCGAAACGAGAAAATCGAAGGAATTCTGGTTCGTTCGTCATACTCTTTTCTTTCCTCGATCCTCGTCCCTTCTCCATCGTTCATAATTGTTTCTCATCCCCTCTCCTATTATCCCTAGATCCAACGTGTTCTCTTCTTTTTCCACAATTTCCTCTTCGTCGAACTCGCGATATTCGCAATTTTTTTTTCCCTTCTTCCGTACCCTTTACGATGTTTCTCCGCGAGACTTTACTCTCTTTTTCCTAGCACGAGAGGCGAGCAAGGAGGGAAACGAGACGAAATTTTACGACCCGAATATATATACACATACACATACACATATCTCTCTCTCTCTCTCTCTGTCTAGCTGCACGAGAATTGTTTTTTCAAGAGTGAAAATATCCAACCCCCATCCCTGGAATCGAACGATTTGCGAAACGACCACTCGGGCATTCTCCCTCGAGTAAAGACCAGAACGAAATTTCCATTGTTTTTCCCTGTCTCTCGCGAGTCTCTTTTCTTCAGACAAATGGCGATGCACGAGACCGAGAGCGACCCTAGTGAAGCGTGTCCCATGCATGGGGAATTCGCATAGCGATTTTTTTCAAAAAGCTCACACGGTGCAATATTCGTTTTTATCGTGTCGCTGTCACCTCCCCCCCCCCTCCCTCATCTCTCACCCGCTGTTTTTTTTCTTTCTGCTCGTTTCCTTTCGAGTCTTCCATCTCGGTCTGGCCTCGGTGCTCGTCTATTCGTTTCCCTTTGAAGAAAGAGATTCTTCTCCGCAGCGTGAGTTGCTATTGCATTCAAACGAGCATTGCGCTTGGTCCTTTCACCTGCTCTGTCCTCTCATACGTTGCATTGTACATTCTATAACTATACATATATATGTTGAATAGAGAGAGTGAGAGAGGGAGGGAGAGAGAGAGAGAGAGAGAGAAAGAGCTGCAATAGAAGGGACTGTATTATCGTGTAGTATAGTCCTTTGTCTCGATTCCTTCGAACGGTAAATCCCCAGCGAACTTTGGTCCCAAGCTATGTAGCGCGAGCACATATAACAGTGGAAGCGAGAGCGCCAATTTTGTAGAGATTTAGTGGTTTGAGGAATAAGAGTAAAAAGATTCGGTGAGTTGGGAGAAGGAGAGGAGAGTTAGGAGATGGGGAAGGGGGAGGAGGAGGGGGTTCGGGAGGGGATATATAAGCGGATCCCTTGCACTCTTTTCATCATTGTTCCATGAACTCTATTATGCTCCGACTCCTCTGGATCATCGTCGAATAATGCGAAAAAAATGAGTGTCACGCTTGACTTGACGTTTATGGGTAACGCGGCTTTTTTTTCTTCTCTTTTTATTGTTTTTGTTTAAGTAGATGTGATTCTTGAGAGAGAGAGAGAGAGAGAGAGAGAGAGAGAGAGAGAGAGAGAGAGAGAGAGAGAGAGAGAGAGAGAGAGAGAGAGAGAGGGAGAGAGAGAGAGAGGAAGAGAGAGAGAGAGAGAGAGAGAGAGAGGAAAAGGAGGAAAAAAAGATTGAGAATATAATAAGGGAAGAAAAATGACGCTGGTGAATGGAGCGAGGGGATGGGAAAGTCGCGAATCGGAAATAAGTCTCGCTCCCTCTTGGCTTTATGCGCGAGGCTTCTCTTTGTCTATCTCTCTCTTTCTCTCTTCCCTTTGCTCGCTCTTTCTTGCTCTATCTTTACCTCTCGCGAGTGAATTTGCGACAAAGAGAGAGAGGGAGAGAGAGTGAGAGAAAGGCAAAGCGGTAGAATTGTACGAACGAGCTTAATATTTCGATTAAATGAGAACAATGGACTGTCTGCAGAGATAGAGAGGAACAGAGGGAGAGAGGGAGAACGTGAGAGGAAGAGATGAAGGAAGGAACGAAGACATTGTCGTCATATCCCCGGAGATATTCGTCGTAGGCGGAACTTTCGTGCAACGACGAGAAGAAGAAGAAAGCGAATTAACCCTTCTCGAAACGAGGAACTCACTACCGTATATAATATATGTATATATATATATATATATACATATATATATATATATATATAAGTACGACGATGGGAACGATCGACCGAGAGAGAGAGGGAGAGAGCGAATCGAAATTCAGGAGAGTCAGTTCTCGAGCGAAAAACGTACATTCCTGCAGTCGCTCGTTTCTCATCTGATTATTCCCGATTTATCTTAATAGAAGATTGAGGAGTGCAAAGAGAGTGAGAGAAAGGGAGAGAGGGAGAGAAAGAGGAAAATGAAAAAAAAATGACGTGACACGAAGAGCAAAGTACACGCGGGTCCAGATAGAGGGCGACACGAGATCCTTGAATTCCGAATCGGAGTAAAAGATTGTGTTTTTTCACTTTTTCCTACGTCTACCATTGTACTTATTTTTTTTCGACGATTTTCTTCATCCTGCGGTAAGAATCGTGCAGACGCGTAAATAAAATGGGGAAAAACCATGAAAAAAAAAAACAAAAGATACACGTGTGTGGTATACACACACAGAGGGAGGGGAGATGAAAAAGGTGAAAGAGTCGGCGTGGATTAGGCGAAGACACGCGATTTCCAAGTTCAATCCCCGGAGAGCCAGGCTCCCTTTATCACGCGTTTTTTTCGTTCAAATCCATGTTACATTTCGTATATTTTCTCTCCTGTTGTAAAAGTGTTAGCGAAATTTGGTGTTTTTTTATTATGTCTGATATTGCACAATGGCGAAAGAGAGAGCGAGAGAGACAGAGAGAGTGAGAGATCGCTGGTAACGATGTACAGAAACAAATGGAGTCTCACTTTTTGAGCTTCCGGGAATTGAAATATATCCGCTGGAACGAACTTCGTACCAAAGTAGAAAAAATGCGGAGCCTCGTAAAGGGGGGTGTGTGTATGTGTGAAAGCGGCAGAGAGCGAAAGAGAGAGGGGGGAGGGGGGGTGGATGGAGAATTAACATCAAAAAAATCAAAGTACTTTTATTTTTCTCTCACGGAGAAATTTGCGTCGATGAAACTTTCCTATCCTCTCATCCCACGTTGGACATGTTTGTAATAAAATAATTTATGGACGTGCATAAATTATATAGGAAAGCCCCTTGCCCACAGCGGATTGGCCATTCGTTACGTAGGTACGTGATGGTTGCGTACTTGATAATGTACACATGTGTTATATATTCAGGCACGTATAGTGACGTGGGTCGAACCGGGGGTGGGTCGCTTTGCTCTTGCGATCCTGGCGCCATCCGCATCATTATATAGACGTAGGCCATATATAAATATATATGTATAGTCAATGAGGGTGAGGAACGGGTAACGAGATCGCCAATAATATTCCGCGGTTTTAATTAACTCGATTACGATAATGTAGAAAGTGCCTAGCACGTACGTCGCGAATAAGGGGTGGATAGAGGGGTAGTCGTAAGGGGGGGGAGGCTCCTGCGAGGAAACTCACTCTCGCGGTTAAGTTCAAAACGACCCGATTTCCGAGCAAAGATCTACGTCGTCGTTATCGTCATCGCCGTCGTTATCGTATATACATGTCTACCTAAAATTTATACGTGTATGACGAATAAAACTCACCCCTGAGACTTAAGTCTTCCGTTTTCATAAAATTCAAAAAACTTGTTTTCCTAACTTTCATTCGTTTAATTGTCGCAAGAGGAATAGAACAATTAAATTTCTAATGTTTGAGCGCTGAGTTGTGAGAAGCGATGTCCACCATTTTGAGGGCACGACGCCATTTTGGTGAACAGCAGACTCGCTTACGTATTTTCTCGAATACGCTGTACGATGCATGAAATATTGCGGCAAAATGTTCCTAGCCCCTTCCCCCGTACTATTTTTTCTTGCGCATTCGATCTGAGATACGTGCGAGAGTCTTCTGTACGGAGGCGAGTAGGAGGGAGAGGGTGAGAAAAAGAGAGAGACAGACAGACATACGGGAAGAGAAGGCAAGGGAGTGAGGGAGAGAGCAAGCGAGAGAGAAACGGAGACAGAGAGCTAGACAGGGTAAATTTGAAGGTTATACCGTTCTCTCCTGGCGGCATATAGGATTCGCAAGTCCCAAGACGCTCCGGCTGCCTGTCTTTTTCCACGACACCGGGGAGAGCGTCAATTTAGCAGCCGTCCGCTTTACGCTCGAGACTCTACCCCCGATGTGCTCCCACCTCCTTTCCCATCCACTGTCGTATTGCCTCTCTGTGATGTCTTTTTATAATATACATACACATACATATATATATATATATATATATATATATATATATATATATAGCGTTCTTGTAGTATTATATTGTTTTTTGTTCTTCCTCTTTTTATTCTTCGTCTATGTCTCCGAGTCTTCGAGAAGGACGACTTGCTCTCCATCCTCTCTCTCTCTCTCTCTCTCTCTCTCTCTCTCTCTCTCTCTCTCTCTCTCTCTCTCTCTCTCTCTCTCTCTCTCTCTCTCTCTCTCTCTCTCTCTCTCTACCTCTCGTATTTCGTTTCTCTCACTTATCCTCTTCTTTCTCGCCATCACTCGACACTAAGCTGCTGCCGTCTTCTACTTTATCACACGCTGAACGAGCAGGGGCAGAGAAAGACTTTGGAAAGGAGTCGCGTTCGATCGGGAACGACCGAGTTCATCGTCGCTCCGGCCGTACATACAGCGAAAAGGAGTTAAAGGAAGGAGGAAGGAGGAAATTGGTGGAAGACCGGTGGAAGAAGAGTGTGATGGCATGAAGAGGAAGGGCCGGAGAAGAGATGGAAAGACGACAGAGAGAACTCGGGAGCAGAACGCGGAAGTGAAGAGGTAAAAGTGGAGTTCTAGAAGAAGATATATATATATATATATATATATATATATATATATATATATATGTATAGACAGAAACAGATAGAAAAGAAGCCTCATCGGAGGTGAGAGCGGAAGAAAATCGAGGGCGGACAAACGGACTGCTGAGGATTCGTGCGAGAACGAGCGATGAGCGAGAAAGAAAAATCGGGGAAAACGGCGAAGCCTTTGGTAAGGGAGAAAGGAGAAGGAAGTCGAGGCTGGAGGTTACAAAGATGGCAAGAGGAAGGAAGGAGACTCGGTGAACTTTTATCCAGGACGAAACGAGAGACAAATAAATCCTGGCAGTAGAAGGGTTGGCACTCACTGACGCGATCTTTTTGGCCACCGCATACGCAAACATATATAGGCAACGCCGTTTCGCATCGTTCTTTCGTGAAAGTCGAAGAAGGCCGAGTAGAGGTTCGACCGAGAGAGCATTTCATTGTCAAGATACGGTGATCGCTTTTTCCCATCGTCTTTATCGTGGATAAAAAAAGAAGGTTGGAAAAGTTACGTCGTACAACGCGTAGAAAAACGAAAACTTGTGTACCAGATTCGCCATATTGGATTTTTCGTAACGATGAAAAAATTCGGGCGGTGCAGAACGAACTCGATTCTTTACTCTCGCGAACAAACAGATGTCCGACGAAGCGAGGAGCGAACGAGAAAAAAAATAAGAGGACGGAGCTTCTAGCGTGAAAATAGATGGGAGAATTAAGCCATTAAGGGATTGAGAGTATGCGCTCTTATGTCAGTGACTTTTTTTGCACCCTTTTATAACGAACCTCATCGAATCGAAGTAATAGAAGAGGCTACGTATATTCGTGCTGTGAACACTTTGTTTTTTTTTCGCTGCTGAGTACCGCAACCCTATGTACGAACGATCGAGCACTCGTGAGAATCGCGTGGCTCAGTGAAGGTATCGAAATCGGCGCCATTTGAAACTCGGAAAGGTTGGTTTCCATGGGTAGGCAACTTGAAAAATTGAAGAATAAAAATCGCACGACTGCCGAGCGGGTATTGAATCGATTCAAGAGAATCGAACAATGGCCAACGTGGCCATTTTTACCACTCGTTCTCAGCGCTATGACATTATACTCCAGAATTCATTCCTGAGTTATTAAAATCAAAGTGGAAAAAAACCATTTCGTACCTACCGTGAATATGAAATTGATGGATATAAATTGACAATGCGAAAGAGAAAGAAAGAATGGAACATTAATTGGAAAAATGTGCGCCATGTGAGCCAGGTCTCGGGCGCCATGTAGCACAAGGAGAAAACTCGATCGGCTACGTACTTCAGCAAGGTTGCAGATGGTGAGTACCTCGGTATACGTACAAGCCAACTTATATATATATATATATATATATATATATATATATATATATATATATACGAGTAAACGTGGATAACTACCCTTCCCGCGAGTAGAACATATATGTATATGTTCAATGTGAGGGTGAAATGTGAACAAGGGAGTAGGGCGAAAGAGAGGAAGAGATTGTGAGAGAGATAGAGATAGGGGGAGAATATGCGAGAGTAGTGTTTTCATCATCAACGGAGCCGGAATATCATAACTAGCCAATTGCAAAGTTGCCCTCTCGGTGTTCACTCGCGGTCGTTCGAGCTACTATTCCCTGCTTGTATGTGCCCGCACTTCACCTACTCGAGAATCGTAAGAATAAATTACATGGGCTATATAGCCCATGTATGATGAGTTGATTTTACCCTCGCCAATGCGTTCGTGTGTTTGTATTTCTCTCTATCTGTATAAGGCAAGCGAACGTTTCTCATCAAGGAAATATTCCGTGTGTTTTTGAAAGACTCTGGCCAAGGTCTCCACCCATGTGTGTGGTTTGCATACTCAACTGTTTATATAAACATCGAATAAAGTTTATTACCCCTTTAAGCGCGTCCACCTTCAACTGCTATGGAGTATACCCTTTTTTACGTGGGCACTGGTAGAGTAGAAGCTTAAATACGATGAGGGAAAGAAGCATGATTTAATTCCGATGCTGGTTGATGTTGAGAGAAAGTGTGCGTGCGTGGGTGAGTTAATAAAACATTGGACATAGGTAAATGAAATGAAAATATTACTCGTTTTGTTCTCTACGAGAAGAGTCCTGGATGGTGGCAGCGTAAGAAGATTTTTTACTTCGAACGATTCCCTCGTAAAAGTGATTGAACCGAGGTTCGCGTAAAGGCGAATGAAAATAGAAGGGATACTTGAAGAAAAAGTGTAAAAAGTGTCCGGGTGGTCTCTCGGTCTAGCCAATTTATCGTTGGTATTCGTTACCAAATATACCGGACCTTAGAGTCCACGAGGTTATTTATACCTCGTTGATATACATCGATGAGTGATATATGAGATTCTATATAGCGGCTTGGGTGATTGGTTTGCCGGACTGTGGGCATGAAAGCGACCCGAACGTGTTACAGTATGGACTCGAGCGTGCTGCCGGAGTGGGAGAGCGTGGAGTGGGGGTACCTCGCGCGCTCTCACTGGTTCGGCCGCGAGAGAGAGGGAACCGACGCTACCGTTCCACGCGATATGATTGGTGGACCTCTCTCTCTCTCTCTCTCTCTCTCTCTCTCTCTCTCTCTCTCTCTCTCTCTCTCTCTCTCTCTCTCTCTCTCTCTCTCTCTCTCTCTCTCTCTCTACGTTTATTTAATATTGTTTCAATGATAAATGGATCACTGGCTCGGTAGAGCACGAGAAGAGGATAGAAGCCGCGGGGTTTGCCGAAGGGGCGCACCGGTGGTCAGTTTCGAATATTGAAAGCCGCTCTCGATTCCATTTCCTTTCAGCGATTTGGTCTTCGAATATAATACATAGGACGCGAAGGTGGGTTGAAAGAGGGATCAGTTCGGGTACAGTGTGGAATCTCTCAACCTCGGGGATGACATCGCGGGGACTCGTGAGAAATGGGCTGATCGGTATACAACTATATCGAGAATATATATTGATATGTATACGTATAAACGAACGACGGATAGGTAATTGGCAAATATTCAATCGTTGTCGGATGAACGGGTTATGTTATGCCTCGATCCCAATCAATACTGTCCTATCGTAATTTAGGTCCGGCAGTGGACCAATTAAACTGACATTTTCGACGGGCGGCGAGGCGATTCGTGTTATATTACTCATTGAAACATGAGACAGAGTGAAACAACCAAGGCTCGTCGTGTACATTCTCGTATGCGTAATTTTCATTTAACTCATACACGTACATTCGCGCCCATGTAATGTTTCTCACCTTCTGTTACACGTCGAACAAAAACTGGCGATCATTTTGTCAATTTCTCTCTCGTCACGTACCACCACACTCTCATACCCGACACTCGAATAAATATACTGAAGCTCGACAGCTGCCGACGCAAATTGGTCTCATTTGTTTTTTTTTCGCGTTGCCGACTCACGATGAATCGAGTTCGCAGTTCATTTTTTTTTTTTCGCCGAGAGTGCGCGACGGGACTTTGACGAAAAAATTGTGGCAATGAGCAAGGAGTGGGAGAGTGAGGCAGGAGGTATGTAATAATACGAGCGTCCTCGTTTCTGCCCATCACCCTTTCTCTCCCTCACTGTGGACTTCGGAGATGGAATGGTGAATTTTTCATTCGAAAGATTTTTTCGTTTACTCTCCGGCAAAGGGTGCGCCTCTTTTTTTCTGTCTCCCTTCCACGCTCTCCCGCAGTACTGTTTCTCTATGGTACGACAGCGTATAGTCTCGATGAAAAGGTCGCTCTGGAATTTTAACAAGCTCGGTGACCAAAAGCCCGAGCTCAAGCGTTTTCTTCACACTGGAATGCGAAACTCAAACGTGTGCGAGAATAACGAGTGAAACTCACCAACCGATTATTGTATATTATTTTCAAGCATAATTATCGCATATAGTCGACAAATTTCTATATAAATTTATAATCACGCATACGCGAAACGTCGAATTATCAAACATATTTTTCCTACTAGGCTTCAATCGAGAATTTCTCAAAGCAACAAACTTTAATTACATTTTTTTTCTCAACTGCTCTATTTTTCCAGCCTCTGCTTTTTTCAAATAAGAATTCATCTCGGGAGAATGTCAAAAGCATCTCAACGACATTTTTCTCTGGATGACACATACTTTTGAAAACACACATACTCACACACACGTACGTATAATATATTTCAGGTTATTGTTTTGCATTTGTTTGAGAAAGAGAAAGAAGGAAAAACACGCGCTAGTTTGCAAACCACGAGATTGTGGAAATGCCTGACGACGTACGTGCGGTATCCACGGTAGGTACCAGCCGAGACGTATAGGCGCACACTGCTCTTTTGTAAATGGGATAAATGCGCCCCTGGGACAACCTCCTCGTCGACGATGCCAGAGAGAGACGCTTACAACGACGACGAAGACGTCTCACGTGCAACTTGGCCCATACGCGTTCTCCACCCTCTGTTCGATAATGCACCCTCTGTCCTGTCATGTTATATGTGTAGAACCTTCTATAACAATGTATATACCATATATCGGTTGACGATACACACATACGTTATAGTTTACAACGACGTTGGAAACCACGAGAGAATTTACGTGAACTGCAATTGACGATTTTTAAAAGATGGTCCTGTCACGCGATGCAGCCGATCGTCTTGTAGGCAGATGTATATATATATATATGTATATATAGATGGCATATATATTAACCGCGAGTATGTCAATTCTCGTGCCAGTCTTGGCGCGCGTCCCACCGGACTCGACTACCACGACGATTTACACTCGAGTAGAATATATATATGTATATTGATATATGTATATTGATATATGTATATATATGCTCTTCAGAAAACTTCGGGTCCTTCGGGAGTGAGAACCCTTGAGAGGGTAGTTTGCCGCATTCTAGGCATTCGAGTCTCGCCCCGTGGCCCGATTTGCAGATAATCCTCGAGTCGAGTGAGTGATGGAAAAAAACTTTTTTTTTTTTTTGGATTTTTTGGAAAAACCTTTGCCAAACTACAATTATCATTAATCATAAGTAAATTTTTCATTTCTTTATATAAAATCGTAGGAAAAAATATTTTATCGATGGTTCTTACAAAATACGAGAAGCAATATTTTTTTGAGAGATTCTCGAGGTAAAAATAAAAGCTACGTCATTTTCGGTATATTCGCATAAGCGATTCCGGGTTTTTTTTTCTTTCGTACTCTCGTTAACTGTACATTTTTCATCGTTTTATAAATTCGAAATTGATACGATAGTGCCAGTCTGCAAATTGGAAATTCTGAGCTCCGCGCCCGTTTACGGAAGCCTCGCTGAGGGGATTATGGAAACTAGACCTCGTCAATTTTTTGCTTTCAACGAGCCTTTCTCCCTCTCTCCCTCTCACTCCCTCGATGGCTTCGTTAATATCCTAGCGATGATAAAGTGCGAGTTGCGCTTAGTACGTATACATGTCTGCATATCATACATATATATATATATATATATGTATATACGTATACATAAGCGTATAGAGTGCCGTAATGCTAAAGCACACAGTGACGCAACGGATTTCGCGCGGTCGGTTTTAGTTTTGATTTAGGAGCTTGAATTGCGCACGTCTGTGCAACAGCGGCATATTCACATAATCTTCTCACCAGGTCTGGGCTCCATGTGTTTCGGTGACCCGATGGGTAAACCCATCCCCCTTCCCATCCTCGTATCACTCCGCCATGTTGGTCATACAGCTCTGTCTCTCTCTCTCTCTCTCTCTCTCCCTCTCTCTGCCCCCCTCTCTCTCTCTCTCTCTCCATCTCTCTCACTCTCTATCTCGCTATCTCACTCCCTCGCGTTTCTCTCTCTCTTTCCCTCGATCCGAAGCTCTTTCGTGTGCAAACTTTCCCTCCTCGCTCGATCCTTCGATTCGACAAACATCCCCTATTTTTTGTTGTTTCCTCTCACGCTTCTCCTACGACCGTAAAACATTTTTTTTTGACCCCGAGATTTTTGCTGTCCGCGCGCATTACGATGTGTATCGACTTCAGACACAAAACAAAAAAAAAAAAAAAAAAAAAAAAAAAAAAAAAAAAAAAAAAAAAAAAAAACAAATGAGAAACCGGAAGTCGTGCGATATCGACGAGATATTCATTCGAGTAAATGTTATCACGGGATATTTTCATTTGTTTGGAACTGTCGAGTACGAGAAATCATCGTCGTCCTCAATATGGGGTGTGTATATACGAATTTATGGTGGAATGTTGTTATAATGCAGGTCCGGCTTACGGGAAGAGTTGTATGTTTTCTTGAAGCCCGAGTCTCGATGTAGAGGGCACTGGATACGCGTAAATATACAACCATGACGTATCTCGAATTTCTGAAGGGTTTTTTTTTTTCATTTGTTTTAAACGCAAAAAAACAAAAAGAGAAAATGGCGGAAAATCAATTTTGAAAACTCGAGGAGGGAGTCGTTGGACTCGAGGGAGACGCGTCTGACACGTGGCACACGGTAGACCAAAAGTTTATGCTCTTTTCAATTCTCTGCGTATGTTGTACGGTCGTTGCCCACGATAGAACGTGGCGAACGTTATTTATACTTTTACGCCATATGGGAACACGCGGTGTGAAGAGCTCGATGAACTTACGCCCTCTGCACTCACCACCCTTTCCCTCCTCTCTCGACATTCTTACTTCTATTCTTCGAAATATTCAACCCCGCTAGGGTCACGAATCGCAAAATCGATATTTCCTTCAGCCGAGAACTAAATTTGTACACTCAAGGAAAATTATTCGACGATTATCGCGCAACAATTTTTTATCCGAATTTCTTTTAAAAAATCGGACAATTTTATACGAAAACGAAAAAAAAAAGATCGAACGAATCTTCACCAATGGTAAACCTGTCTATGATTACAGCTCCGTTACTTCGAACAGTCTCAAAAAAATAGTAATAATTTTCCTCCCTTCGCAAAGAAGGGAGAGAGATAACGCCCTATTCCCCTCCCATCCTTTCACCCTCTCGTCGTTTGGCCTTTTCTCGTTGTTCGCACTGTGAAAATAGAATCGAAGCGGAAATTGAGAACCAACGCAGAGGGAATGAGAGATGGATATATAAATACATAGATATATATATATATATAAATATAGAGGTAAAAAAGTACGAGAATGTACATGAGAAAAAAGGGGCGGGGGAGGGCGTATGGAGAGAAAGATGCGGTGAAAGAGCTCGAAGCTCGGTTATGAAGAGTCGAGAGCTCGTTACGCCACGACGATTTCTCTTCCGTACTCGCCAAGGTATTGCACCTTGCCCCCTCCCCCCTCCCCCTTCTCTCTCTCTCTCTCTTTCTCTTTTCTTCCGCTCTTTTCCCGAAGGTAGAAACGCTCGGCATTGCGCCACGTTGGTGGCCCTCGATTCGTTGAACCGCGGCATTTTTTTTCTCCTCCACCCTCCCACCCTCGTCTCTCACTCCCTCTCTTGGTTATATTGGAAAATAGGGGGCGCGCCAGTCGGTACCTCGCACAGAGGAGGACCATATGTGTGTACCTACGTATAATTCTTCGATGGTACGTAAACTGTAATACAGATATACGAATACATTGACAAACACACAGATACATACATACGCCTATGTCGATAAATAAAGAAAATCTAACGATAGGTTTTGCGTGTACATTGTGGCCAGATGCTGTTCTCCGATTTTTCCTTTTTATTTCCTTCTCTTTGCTCGTCGGGAGCAAAAATTTCCTCGTCCTTCCGCGCACCCACTGTTCGCTCTCCGCACGGTTATTTCTCTTCGCTTATTTTATATCCCCGAGGCTCGGTATTTTTATTTTCCCGTAGTATACAATTTATTTATGCACTATTGCTTTTTCTCTCTCCACTTTTGCACCGCACGGATTCTTTCGATCTGCGCTGCACTCGTTTCAACTCCCCCTTCCCTCTTCAGGCGATTTCGATAGAATGATTGTGCGATTATTTTTGTAACGAAAAACTGATTTTCATTCAAAATTT
>JAPYZU010013650.1:0-10633 GCA_030523005.1 Tryphoninae sp. B BG-2022a | reverse complement strand
AACTTGGACTTAAGCTTTTCATACCTCCCCCTATATACCAGAAAAAAAATTGCTGACTTTGATAAATGCAGGGTCAATGTAACATTTCAATGGACTAAAGGTTATAGATAGATTTGACATATGTGATTATCCATGCGCTGTGATAATGCCATAAGGTTGGACATTCTTCCCGAGTCGAAATTTTTACCCTCCAGTAGCCTCCGTTCACTCCAAACGTAAACTTTCTGCCACTCTGGAGGTTGAACGGAGAAGGCTGCCTATAACCAGACTCCTCCGTTCAATCTCCGAAGTGGCAGAAAGTTTACATTTGGAGTGAACGGAGGCTACTGGAGGGCAAAAATTTCGACTCGGGATTCATTTTCGAAATGTTGTCGTGTTTTAAAGCGCGAGTTCGCGGTTTTTTGTCATCTTTCTTGTTTGCGTTTCAGGACGGTAACTAGGTCAGTGGAGCATGAAATTATAAACATTTTAAAGGGAATATTGAAACAAATTGAAGCGTCTCGTATCGTCGTGTAACATTATTGCACGATTTCTGTGGTAACAATAGAAGAATATAGTCGCCCGATGCTCAGGACGATCTCTTGACGTCGCAGGACTTTCGCCCGTTGTCCATTCGGAAAAACGAGTGAGCAAGAAAGATTACCCTCATGCATGAAAAATGTATATAGCATGTGTAAATAAGAATTGTAATTTAAATAATGTATGAATCAGTTAGGAATGTTTTTCATCCTTGCAAAGAAATCAGTAAACTTCTGGTGACGTCTTACTTTTGTGTTGGTACGCAATGTCTTTGGTGTTATAATTCAAAATCTCGAAAATATATCTTACCACGATAGATCTTTCGGAACTATAGCGAGGGTGGATTCGAGTAAGAATAATAATAATTACGCGTAAAAGTGTGAAATAAATCAGTGATAATGGTGGGTTTTTTATGTTTTCAATAATAACGATAAAATAAATTGAACATTTCTGAATATCCGCATATTGAACGTTTTTATATTGCTGTATAACGTATTAATATATTTAATAATAATATAATATGATATTATATATTAATATAATAATGTATTAATATAACATATAATATAATATAATATAATATAATAATATATATTCTATTCTATTATATATTGTAATATATTATAACACATTATATTATATTATATTATTATTATCATATATTATAATAGAATACAATATAATATAATATAATATAATATATTATATACTGTATAATTAATATTCGTATATATTTCTCATATATGTATACTCATGCATGAGGGTCGTAGCTACCTCGACCAAGCCTGAAATGCCCCATACATATGTACACATAGGTGACTATGTACGAAGTTTTATAGTACACATGTACCGTATGTACCTCTCCGATGTACGTAATACACGTCGAGGGGGCGAGAGGAGAATCTCGAGAGCCGAGTGAGTATGTGTGCTGACATCAATGGCCAATGCCCACACGAGAGGAAATATCCCGCTAACCGATGTTGACAACCATTAAACCGTAGCGTTCCCGTATACATATATATATATGTACATGTATATTATAGTGCATTCTGGCACCGCAGTGAAACGGCGGCATTGAGTCCCTCGTCAGTAATATACATACACATGCAATATATATATATATATATATATATATATAATATATATATATATATATATGTGTGTGTGTGTGTGTGTGTGTGTGTGTGTGTGTGTGTGTGTGTGTGTGTGTGTGTGTGTGTGTGTGTGTGTGTGTATACAGATATTTGAGATGAGCGAAAGCGAGAGAGATAGATGACGAGAGGTAGAGTGGAATAAGGGGTGGCGGACGGTGTTTGAGATCGAGGCGTACGCGTATGTATATACCTATATATATATATCATATTATATTATACGCGACGGTTCGCGTATTACTCTCGCGGTATTGTTTTTTCTCACGCGTCCTACACCACCGCTAGGCCTCCTCGTTGTTCACGAAAAAATTTCTCTTTCTACCTTCGTGTTCGCCTCGTTCTTCATCCCCCCCCCCCCTCTCCCCTGCCGTCCAACCATTTTTTATTTCCCTTTCTTTCCTTTTTTTCTCGTTTCTCTTCGTTTTGCTTTTAGTTTTTTTCGAAATTTTTTTCAATCATCTCACTCGCGCGCGAGCGCTCGCGACCGCGCCGTATCGAGATGAAGGAGTAAAGGTGGCGAGGCTCGCTACGGTCAGGAGCAACAACGGCGGCAGTCTGCCGCGCACCACGGCACGATCTTCGCGCTATCGTGTTACCTGCCGGGGGAATAGCCGAGAAGAGCGTGAGCTCGATGAATAGAGAGAGGAATGAGAGGCGGAGAAAAGGAGCTTGTATGTACCGTATATGCATATATATATATATATATATATATATATATATATATATATATATACATATATGTATTTGTGTGTATGCGAAAAAAGAGATGCCAGAGATGCGAATACGTGTGTATAACTATGAGGCGAGAAGGATGAGCGAGGAAGCTGCTAGTGCTATATAGGGAGTTACTCCATGGTAAGACACAGCTACCTGATGATGGAAGAATATGGAGGACGATGACACGAACGAGAATCGTTAATAATATTCCTGATCGATGAAGATCCGAAATAAAATACGAAATCAACAGAATCGAGATAATTTTATTAAACTAGAATTTTTCAATACGACAATTGCACAATGTTCCTACTTAGTTTTATTAATAAATCATGATTTTTTAATTAGTCATTAACGATAATTAATGAATGACGAAATGATTATTTTCTTAATTCCTACAAAGATTTTTTTCAAGAAATTTGACTTTCACCATGCTTCGGTTGTTTTGCCTTGAAAAACATTGTTATTCCTTTCTTACAGTGTGACGATAGAATACCATGCATGTCGATGAGAGACCCGAACTAGATCTCTAGAGAAAGGGGGAGAGAGAAGCGAGAAAAGGAGGAACCGGGTAATGTGGCTACCGAACCGAAAGGCAAGCGTCAAGAGGAGCGAAAGAGTGAGAAACGGAGAAGCGAACAGGGTGGGGGGGGGGGGGGGGGGTTTGATAGATCGGTAAGCGTCTTCACGAGATACAGCAACCACACTCTGTTGCTTCTCCGATGACCAATGGTCTCGACGCTCGACGTCGCTCTTACCGAGCGATGCGTTATAACGACTTCTCTCTCCCTCTCTCTATTAGCCCTACGGGTCCAGGATCTTTTTCTTCCCTCTGGTCGTCATCCTTTTTCATTTTTACCATCATCGATGTTTTACTCGCCCGATCCGTCGAACGACTAACCTCTTGGCAGTTTCACGTTACTTTGAACCCTGCGCTCGTCGACGAGAAACTTTTACTTGAAAACGGATCTTTCTCTCTCTCTCTCTCTTCTTCTGTCACGTCGCGTGTGTGCGATCGAAGGTGCCGGAGCGCGAGAAGCGATCGAAAAGTTTTTTTTCTCTTTTCCCATCCATCGCGTTGTCTTCAGTTCGTTCATTTTTTTTGTTCGTCTATTTCTCCTGTGTCGCGACACATGTTGTATCGTTGAATTTTGGTTCTTCCTGGAAAAGATACGGGAGTGACGCGCGCGCGATGCGAGCAAGGGGTGTAAAAGAACGAGAGGGAAATACGATACGGTACGGGTATAAAACACAAATTTTAACTTTTGACGAGACGAAAAATCGAATCGAGAATTGAATTTCACGTTTAAAAAAATTCAACGTGACATTGAAAATTCAAATTTCGTTCCGTACGAATGGATTCTCGAACTACCGTAGGAGCGCGATTTGGATCTACGAGGTATAACGAAATTATCGTAGCCGGGGGCGGTCAATGGTGCGAGAAGGAGAAGATGGAACAAGAAGGAATCGAGAAGGACAAGAGAAAATCTTAGGCGTGTGCGCACGCGAAGTGTTCTCTCGTAATCTTTCGCCGAGTCTTCTCGACCGTTTTGCAAATCCTCGCGATTTCCTACTACCTATGGACTTTCCGATCTTCTCTTCTCCTCCTTTTTCTCTATTCCACTTTCGTCCGCTTCCTCGTACACATCTCGTCACTAATCGGCAGCTTTGACGCTCGCTTCGATTCGTCATTCGCTCTCTTTCTTTCTCTCTGTCTGTCTCTCTCTCTCTCTCTCTCTCTCTCTCTCTCTCTCTCTCTCTCTCTCTTTCTCTGTCCCTTTCTCTCTCATCCTCTCTCCATGTACTAAAATTATGATAAGAAATCATCGACCGACAGCTACCACTTTGGCGCACTTGAAAATTAACGCGTTGCGGATTATGCATCCCTCCCACGAGCAGTAACTGTGTAAGCCGCTTTGCTAAGTCGAATCATCAGAATTTCTTTCGTTTTGAAACACTTTCTCACGTCCCTTTTGAGTTTCTATAAAAAGACACGTTTTTTCACAACACATGGGTCACCGTTAATGGTTAAATAATGCATCGAGTGGCGAGCGAATCTTTTCATCGGAAAATTATAATTTCATGTTGTGCTTGGCCAGAAATAATGATAATATAATAATAATTATGGTAACAACAACAAGAACAACAACAAGAACAACAACAAGAACAACAACAAGAACAACAACAAGAACAACAACAAGAGCAACAACAAGAACAACAACAAGAACAACAAGAACAACAACAACAACAACAAGAACAAGAACAACAACAACAACAACCAACAACAACAACAACAACAACAACAACAACAACAACAACAACAACAACAACAACAACAACAACAACAACAACAACAACAACAACAACAATAATAAATTGTGTTCGAGGAGATCGAGTGGGAAAAATTCAACGATGGGGTCCATGGTCATAAAAAAAAAATCCACCACCACCACCACCTACTTCGTGCTTCGGATCCATCGGAGCATCCTTCGTCTTTTCCTTTTCGCGGCTTTCGCACCGAGAGGGGTCTTGTTCAAGAGGGTTTCGAGTCTTCCCAAAACATCTTCGTCATATATATATACCGTGGATACTTTTGCGATTACCTCTCGCAGTCGAAGAGTCTTTCACGTCGAAAGTTCCGTCTCGTCCGCTTATTGGGCAAAGAGATACAGTGAGAAAAAAAGAGAGAGAGAGAGAGAGAAGAGGAGGAGGTTCCGATAAGCAGGGGGATTGAAGACGCGAGAACGAAAAATAAAGAAAATGAAAAATAAATATAGGGGGAGGGGCTAAGGCGGCGAGGGGCGGATAAAAATGTGAAAAAATAAGACCGCCGCCTCCGTTGCTTCGTGAGAATATCGTTCGATTTACCAGGGACGCGTTACCTTCGAAACTAAACTAAAAAAAAAAGGATCGATTCCCCGTACGACAATTTTCCTTCAAATTGTTACGTGGAAAGCTGATACATGTTTTTACTGGAAAATAAAAAAAAATAATGTTATTCCTTCAAAGGACGTTGACGAGAATGGATTTTTCTCTTCGATCGTGTGAACAAATTTCCACGTCGAACACTAAAAAAATGATTCCTCTCGGGACTTTGCCATTTTCGTTCGACAAACTGACAATTTTCAATAAAAAAAAGATAGGAGCAAGTAGAAAAAGTCATCTCGAACACCCTGAAACGTCTGAACATCTCATTGATCGCATTCGATACGTGAAATGTCGTGTACCTAGTTAAAACTGTGAGAATTACTTCCGTCCCACTTTTTTCACGTCGAAAATCGCCCTTCTCTACGCGAGAAACACGTTTCACCCAATAATTAATGCGGAGGCGTTTGAAGTATGGCCACACCCATTAGAACTCAATCAAGAGAGAGAGGAGTCCGCAAGAGACAGAATGTGCGTGAGAGAGAGAGAGAGAGAGAGAGAGAGAGACGAGCTGATGCGCGGCTTTCTCAACTGGCAAGAGAAGCGCTTTATGGAGTCCCAGGGGCTTCACCGCACTCCGAGAGGGGACACACAATGTATAGACTAGAGGTACATGTATATATAAATATACTTACACATATACACACATATATAGCTGTATATATGAACAACGACGTGCACGAGAAAGGCTTATCTCAAAAACCCGAGTCATCCTAATCAATAGCGTGTGCTTGGTGAATAAGACGATGCCGCGAGAGCTGCGTACAGCCGACACAGTCTCTATCCCCTCCCCTCCCATTCCCTTGCCAGGTCATACTTATAATGTATGAGTCTACGTACGTGTCTGTCACATTTTTTTCTTTTTTCTTTTCGTAGACTCATCGTAGGGTCGACATCCCATTTTATTTTCCCTATAGCGATTTCCAAAAAGAAGATGCAAAAAAAATTCAAGTAATTTGATTAATTTCGAGGGGTTAGTTTTTAAATTGACTGGCGCGAATTAATTTATCCGGGGAGAAGAATTTGTTTATATTCAAGGGGAAAGAAAATTTTGTATTTCTAGTAGATCGAACAAGATTTCTGAAATTTTATCTTTGGATAAGAATGATTTAACGAAAATGTATTTATGACTAAATTTTCTGGATGATTCGTTTGATTTCTGTTTGAGTCTCGTAATGAACATAATCGAAGCTTGATACACGGCATATGACTCGCCAATTTTCGAGAAGTACTATGAAAATTGTTACCTCGTTCATTCCACTATTATTCATTGCCGCTAGCATTGAAAGGAACGCCGAGATCGAGTCAAGTTTCCGTTGGTATAGATAATAATCTCACTCTGTCTCGAGCTTATATGCGAGTGTATGTGTGTGTGTGCAACTTTAATATCTTTGTGTGTATGTATACGTGTGGTAACAAGAATGTAGCGAGGGTGGCTCGTGGGACTCGATGAATTTTCTACATTGGAGATAGGCCTCTGGCTAGGAAATGGAAGTCCTCTCTCACAGATGGTTCACCATACAGCGTTCCTCGTGTGTGCGTCTGTCTCTATCTTGTTCTTTCGTTCTGTCTCTCTGTCTCTCTCTCTCTAGCTCTCAGGGTTTGCAATGAATTCCATCGGACGGTTTCGCGAGAGAACCGACCATATAGCCATCACACACCATGGAGCAACAAACGTTACAGTGACCAAACATGGCCGAGCTGCTTCGGTGAACACTAATTATTATGATAATTGCACAGGTCTCCTTGGATTATAGTTAAAGATTTACGCAAAAGTGGCTAATAAAGATTTGTCCTTTTATTTCTAACCATGGTGTATATCTATATGCATTAATCAAAAACCAAATTAACAAATATCTTATTCTCTCATACAATTAAATTTGTTTTCTTCAATTTTAAATCCGCAACATTTTCATGCTGAGTCAAGTTATTGTTCAAAATCGTAATGTTACAATATCGTTTTTTATATTTTCTTCGTTAAAAAAACAGATGCATCGATTTAAAGGATAAGTTCTTTTCTTCAATTTAAAATTCGCAACATTTTCACGCTGAGTCAAGCTATTGTTCAAAATTGTAATGTTACAATATCGTTTTTTATATTTTCTTTGTTAAAAAACAAATAGATGCATCGATTTAAACGATAAATCATGGCGGCTCTTGGCGAAAAATTCAAAGATTCCATGTAAAATCGGACGAAAAGTAAAAGACATCGTGTTTTTCTCGTTTTATATTTTGTTTGGTTTCTTATTTTTACAAAAATTCCGAGACACGATATCCCGCGAGTATATAAATAAATATAACAGACAGGAACCTTATAAGAGATATATATGTAGCTGCTTGTGCATTTTATATACTGTATATTGCATATAGTATTCTACAGGTATATATAGGATATAGCTTGAAGCTGAGCCCCGTTCCCTCGCTATCACTGATCCTATCGACCTCATATTTTTGTAGGCGGATCCAGTGCCGCCTCGTCGTTTCGTATTTTCTTTCGTTTCTTTTTCGCCGTTTTCTTTCTTTTTTGTTTTCTTTTCTTTTTCTCTCTTTTCGTGACGTTGCTCTCCTCTTACCCGGTTCGTTGATCCTCGAAGAGCTCTATCTTATGTACTTATATATATATATATATATATATATATATATATATATATATATTATATATAGATATATAACCGGTCGGAAATGCGCCTTGGGGAAAGTAAATTGTAGGGAATTTTCGGGCCTTGGCGATGAGAGTTCACGACGACCAGAGAGGCAGAAGAGAGAAAAAGAAGATCGGTGGGAAGGAGAGAAAGAGACGAGAGTGAGAGAGAGAGAGAGGAAGAAGAGATTCGTTGCTTCTTCGTTTCGCCGAAATATACGAAAAGAATTTCATTGTTCCAGGGAATCGTTTAATAGTCCGGCGCTATATAGCTCAAGCTCTCATCTTTTCAACGACCAGAATTTTACCAATCATTCTTTTAAGTCTCTTTGAGGAGGGGGGGAGAGAGAGAGAGAGAGAGAGAGAGAGAGAGAGAGAGAGAGAGAGAGAGAGAGAGAGAGAGAGAGACAAGAAAAAAAATTCTGCCGTGGCTTATCTGTGGCTTTTACTCGTCGAGCGCGAAACCACCAATCTCTAATTTTTATATAGGCTCTCTCGCGAGGAGAGTCGTATTTTCTCTCTCTCTCTCTCTCTCTCACTCTTCTTCCTCTCGAAGATGGCACCTCTTCGGAAATTCGGCTTTTATATGACATAGCTGACTCGAAGAATTCTCATATCTAAATTATCCAACAATTCGTGCGTCTCTCTCTCTCTCTCTCTCTCTCTCTCTCTCTCTCTCTCTCTCTCTGTCTTTCCCTCGCTCTCTCACTCTCCCTCTTATTTCTCGTTTTTTTGTCCTTCCTTACGAGTGTTCTCACTTTTGTACGTGGATCTTTGGCGAAAAAAAACCAGCAATGTTTTTTTTCGCCGATCGTTTTTATGGGTCAGTCTCGGGACTCTGGAGTGGCGATAAAGTTCTCTTCTCCGCTCGTCACGATGCATCGATGCTTGTGGGATTTCAACCCCGGGCTTGAGCCCAAAATTTATAATAATACTGGAAGACGAAGAGGCGAGTGGAGGACTGGCGGGACGAGGTGAATGGAAAAAGCGAATTTGCTTTGCGAAATGAGAGAGCGAGAGAGAGAGAGAGAGAGAGAGAGAGAGAGAGAGAGAGAGACCTAAGATATCCCCGACGACTATGCTTAAATCGCGAGAGCATTATGGGTTTAAGAGATCGAACAAGCATCATGGATATGAATATAATGTAAAAAGCATAAAAAACACGTATCGAAATAATAATGACAAAATACAGGAGAGCCATGGAGTTCGTTCAACGGAGGCACGGCACGCGGTGATGACCGATCGATTCGGACATTTCTACGTTTTCGTCGAACATTTAACGAGCCATTACTTCTTTCCCCGAGAGTATCTTTACGATTTTTCGAGTCTGAAAACTCACAAAATTTCTTCGAATATAAAAACATATACGTCTCAGTCAACTCCATTTTCTCTCACGGATTCTCTCATTTTCTTGCCATACAGCGCAAAGCATTCCCAAATCATGTCGATAGTACGATCGTTAAGTAAGACGGTTTACATTGAGAGATGGTCGATGTAAATTGCGATGACGCATATGTATACAGTCGTGTATATAGCTATGTTCATGTAACGATATATCAACGTCAGTAAATTGTGATAAATAAAGTGCAATTGGACGGTAGTAGAGGAGAGTGCGAGGTAGAGAGAGAAAGAGAGAGCGAAAGATTTAAAAGAGCGAGAAGGAAGTTGAACGAGATGGAGAAGCGATGGTATTATATGTGCGAGAAAAAAAATATATATATAACCAAGCTTGAGACTTGTGTGTATATATATATATATATATATATATATATATATATATATATATATATATATATACACTTAAGTCTGGAGCTTGGTTATTTTTCAATCCTGCCGGATGTATATTCCATCACATATAGACATACCGTGTATATAAAACGTGTACACGAGGAAAGCGTTATCTCGCGAAGCGAAGGGGCCCACCCCTCGATTTTTTCTACCGGACGAATTTCGCGAGTGTGCACACGTTGATTCGTACCGTTGGGTGGCTGAAAGATAACGCAGCAACGGTCTCGCCGCGAGTTTCACCCTTCGCACGAAGTGCAAGCATCGTGGCAACCGATGCGGCGCGTGCGATGGAGTCCGTTGTATAGCGATTGGAATAATAATAATAATAATTACGCGGCTTATCACTCTCGAATATAATGCGTTCGCACAGGTGTCCGATTGGTCGGAAAGTTATTGATCTTTCTTTCTTTTTTTTTTTTTTAAGCGATTGATGTAACCGTTCGGCTGTAAGAAATGCAATCACCTTTTGGTCATATGTACTCATAAAAATCATATAGAGATAATTAATACGATGATAATAATAATAAATAATAGAATTATATCATATATTACATATTATAATGTATTCCAATAATAAATAAAATTATGATATTATTATATTTATAATTATATTATTGTATAGAATATCATATATAATAATAATAATATAATATATTATATATTAATAATATATAATATAATTATAACGTAATTATGTAATAATTATATTATAATATAATTGTATTATATAACATAATTATGCCATAATTATATTATTATATATAATATAATAATATAATAATATAATTGTAATACAATATTTTTGGAAGTTTGTGTTGCGACCAAAGGAAAACAACTCCCAGTTTGACAAAAGAATTTATTCGTCTTAACTTTAGCACACGTTATATTCTAATAT
>JAPYZU010013602.1:0-10494 GCA_030523005.1 Tryphoninae sp. B BG-2022a | reverse complement strand
AGAAAGAAATAAAAAAATTAAATTAATCTCGACCTTTATCATGTTTTTTCGTCCTGGAACATATCGATCATCATTAAGCTTTCAGCTCTCGTCGCATTGTTATTATAAAACCGTTGGTACTGGAGAGATCATCGAGCTTTCACGAAGAACGCTCGCGTTCGAATAACCGGACTTTGCTTCCACTACTTCCGGCGATCTCTCGTTCGTTTTATATAGATAGATTGTTTTTTTTTTTACAAATGTAAAAGTGTGTGTATGTGTTATTAAAAGAAGCAGTCATTGTGCGATAAAGAAGAGCGAGTGGAAATAAAATCATGTACGGTGCGGCTCGATGACTGTCTAAGGATCACCTTACGTACGCGTTGCACTGTATTAAAGTTGGTATTAAATAGAAGCCGATAAAGCGAGCGAAGGGGATGAGGTTCGTGCTTGGTGACGCCTCACTTTCGCTCGTTGACTCTCCTTTTGCTCTTTAAGCGTGCACGTCGATGTATACATATAACTATATTTAATACGACGAATACACGTGGTATATATTTATGTACATAGGAACGTACTCAAATCGAGGATTTGAAAGCCGAGAGTCCCATCGTACCGTCGAAAGTTCACTCGTGAATTTTTCTCGTGCGGTTTGCGGCACCTGGAAAGAAAAAAAAATGAAACGAGAGAACGAAAAAAGAAATGTAATACGGTTTGTAAAGCAACTGCAAAGAGTAGGCGACTCTTTGCAACGGGTGAAAGTCGTTTTTGGAGATCGGAGTGGACAGAGTGTAATACACACCCGCGTTTTTGTTTGACGAGAATTTTAGTGTGCAATTGAGATTGTTTGGATGATAAGAGAGTACTCGATGTTTTTATTGATAGGAGAGAAGAGTTTTTGATTTATTGGCGAGAGGAAAGCGGGGTTTGATAAGTGGAAAGATTTTTATGTGGTCAGGCATTCTTGAACTGGTCTATGATTGTGAGTCGAATGAGTTAGTTTTGTTTACTTTGGTCTTCTTTTCGAAACGATGAAGGTTGGGAAGCCATTTTTACTATTCTCATTATTGTCTTTCTTTTAAATATTGAAGCTATATTTGTTTTAATTTATTTGTATTCGTAGAAATGGGCGTTAGAAAAATTCGATTAAAATTTTGATTTTTTGAGTTTTGAAAAATGGAAGGAAATTAATGGAAATTTGTTGACGTGGCTTTGTATATATTACGGTTTTATCGAATTAAATATTTTAGGTTGATTATTTATTATATTGAATGTTAACACTAACAGAAACATTAATAATTGTATAACATTTGATTTGAACCAATATTCAAATTTTTCCGCGCGTGAGGGACAGTTGGTGGGGGTAAGCTGCGCGAGACAAGGTGCGCACTGTGAGCCACAATGGACTGGACGGAGTCGCGCCTGCGCGTCAAGAATAAACGAGTTATGAAGTTTCAAGTCTACCTTCACTGTTGTGTACCTGTAGAAGATGGTGTTCTGATAGAAACGGTTGAAAGAAAATTGTAGTTAATGCAAGAGAAAAAAAACTAAATGTTGGATCGACGCGTCTGACACCTCAGAATCCTGTAAGAATCCACGAGTTTGTTGATATAACTTTCCTTTCCTTTTCTTTCTCCCGAGCAAGTTCAGGGCCATTACGAAAACACCTCTGACCACGGATAAACATCAACAGTCTGTGCACATAGTTGTCTATATTTACCTACATGCGACCTGTAGAACTAGGTTGCCTACAGGTAAATATAGAAAAGTGTGTACATGGACTGTGAATGTAACGGGATAGTCGGAAAGACGATTTTCCAAATTTTGTGAGGTTATGTGCGAGCAAATGGTATAGAACTTTCCAACATTGAGAGGTGTTTTTTTATATTCAGCAAGAGTTGCACAATTGGAAGATAGCACGATCGCATGTTGCATAGCACAACGAAATTGTTGATGATATCATGTCGATTGTAAGCAGGAAAATATATTGTTTGTTGTTATTCAATAACTCTCCGATAGTTCCAGTCCAATGTTACCGTATCCCTTTTTGTTTTAAATAATTGCACCATTCTGTACTATTCTACTAAGCTGGTTACAATCACGAGAATTCATTTCCTGTACCAGACACCATGCTGCGCCTTGTACGGGAAACTCTTTATCTTTGTTTTGCATTTTACATGGTTTTCTGTTTGCGCAAAGAGGAAACGTGAGCAATTATGTGTATCCGTAATAGTCATATGATTTGTATTCAATAACTTCTTGATATATTTTTAACCATTCTTTTATTTCATTATTTCACAATACATTCGCATCATTCTTCTTGTTTCAATGCTGGATTCTTGAAACGGTGATAATTTTGTTGATAATCCGTTTCTACATCTAACACTGAATTGCTCCAGCCAGAAACTTTTTCCTAATCATGTTGTTAACACAGTTTTCTCATGTAACACTGACAAAAGATGTTCTATTACATCAATATTCTACAGTCACTTGAACGAAGCAATTCGTAAAAACAGTTGAATGAATTTATACATAAATAAGGAAAGAATCGTTCATTGTTTAGCAAATTTAAGGTATCGGTTCTCGTCAAAATCATCCTCGATTTCTTCTGTTATTGTCACTTTGCTTTTTGGTTTGCGTTTTTCCAATCTTGCTTTACGCTGCTCCTCCGATAGGGTATTAATGTCAAGCGGCAGTGTCACGATCCTTCTAGGTTCATGATACTGTACATTAATGCTACTGCCATCAGGTAATACGAAAACCGTAGGATACGTTCTCTCGTAGACTTTTCTGTGTTTTTTTGTTATTGCTACTGTCCAGCAATTGAGATGTCGCATAAAAACTTGTGGCCTTTGGCCAATCTTTAGTAATGTTGTCACACACGACGTCATCCTGCAAAAATATTTACGAAATTATTTCTCAAATAATCATAAATACTAATTAAATTTTAATAATTAAACGATGTAAGAATCACTACCACAACCGGGGCTAACAAAACATAGGTTAGGTTTTCTGAAATTAGTATTTGCAACGTTGATTTAATAGGACACGTTAAGAATTTATGCACATTCGGTGGAATTGATAATTTGCTATTTTGGAGTATTTAAATTTTTATAATTTAACCGTTGTTGCACTGTATTTTATTCATTTACCTGACAACATTTCCTTAGCGATTCAGAAGAGTATGGCGTCGAGAAAGTAGACAACGTGTGTACCTACTTAATACCAGATAAGGTAAATGACGACTATACCAGCCGATGCCTAACGTCTGTGCAACTAATTATTGCTTTACAGTCCGTTTGCAAAATACTCTGATTGTAATTATATTCTGTTGATTAGAACAGGGGAAATAAATAGTGGCTTTTTATTCAAAGGCTCGTAAAAAGATGGTAACTTTTTTCTTCGCTTATCTCTTTATTTAAAAAGGCAATCCTATAATTCTCATTGTTATAATGTTCTATTTGAATCCATCCGAGAATTCTATTAATAATTTGCTACAGGAATAAACAGTGATTTATGGTGCCGAACATTACACCTCGTCTTCCATCTGAGAGTATTTCTTTTTGTCTTGCATTCCATCCACTCTTCGCTTCGATAATGCGGATGACAAGACTATCTTATATACACATTAAAAAACATTTGTTCATCAGTGGCATATTTAAGGTGTTGCCACTTTGCAAAATCATTACGAATTTCTTCCATCGATGTCATAATTCTTTGGTATGCACTTTTCCATTATTGCCTTACGCTACCCTTACGTAAGGGTATTAATATCCTATCCACAGGCAGCCTTAGGAGTTTTCTATGCTTGCAAAAGTATAGATTCATGCTGTTGCCATCCCTGGTAGTATGAAACCTTAGGATACATTCTCTTGTAGACTTTTCTGCATGTTCCTAGTATTGCCACTGTTTATCAATTGAAGTTTTACGGCTGAATGGAATATCCGATCCTTTTTGAGCCTCGACACTTCAAAAAATCATCATTTTGCTGCACTATTGTTACTCTGTTCTTGGTCTTACGCCTTTCTATCCTAGCCTCACGCTCCACTTCCAAAAGGAAATTAATGTCCAGTCGCTGCTCCAAGATTTTTCCAGGCGCATGATATTACACATTCCCCAATCTCTAAAAGTTGAGACGTTGGCTAGTTTTCAACAGCGCAGACAGATGCGAACTTATCCTGTAAAGATATTAAAAAAATTATTTTTTAGGTAACGAGATATGCAAACTGTTCTCTTAATAAATAAAACAATTCTGTCTGACAGAATATAGGTTAAGTTTTTCAAAATCAGTCACTGCAGAACTTCTAGAGTATGGGAAATTAAGATTTTATATGGATTTGTGCAACTTTACGATTTCCTGTCCATTGTAAGATCTAAATCTTTTTGCAAGCCAACTATTTAATCGTCTTCGTTCGTTTGCTTACCCCAAAATATTCTCGTCGCGATCCAGAACAGTCTGCGTCCATAAAGTAAACGACGTCTATGCCGACTGCTTGTGATATCGCGCATCCTAAAATCAGTTCCATGACGCGCGATCAAAGTTTTCATACAAACAATGGCCGAACGTGCGTTGTGTTTTCAATAACAATAAAAATGTTCAGTGCGAATAAACCATCGACACTAGAATTCCAGAGTATCTACGAAGCTGTGGTAATATCTGCTGCGGTGCACAACGAAAACGGAGTCGAACACATTTTTCTTGTATAATTATTTATCACATAAACAACGCTTGGTTAAGCGTGATTCTCGCCTATGCGAGGTGAAAATTATCCGCGATTCTCAAATGTTCATCAGCAGCACTCCACTTTTATCCTTGTTGGGATTCACTTAGTATTATCGCATCATAAATAAATAGTCTGTCTTAATCCTTATCATACACGAGTACATAAATATTCTAATTAGTCTTTTCCACGTTCTTCTTCTTTCAATGCACAATTATAATTCCAAAATCCGCTTGGACGAGTCTTCAGGTTGATATTCCTCTTGGCAAGTTCCTGGTATATCGATATACTCCCTTCGATCCCTGTGAAAATGTTTTGTTACAATTTTCTCTTGTGCGCTATAACTTTTCGCAGGCTTAAAAAATGTAACTAAATCTATTTGGAAAAAAAATGACTCCTGCACCATTAATTCTCTTACTATTGAAATACAATTCATTGGTTTATCTCAAAAGCAGCTCTAGACAAATCCCTTTAACTATTTTAGCTCTCAAGGTATTTAAGATTACAACTACAACACTAGGTGGGTCTTCAGCTGCTCATGCATTGCGGTAAAGAAATTCATTGTATTCTTCTTTCATGCTTCATGCAACAATCTTAATTATTGTACTTTGCCTTAAACTCATCTTTCTCATCTTTTCCATTTATTGTATCCCTTGAATCATGCAATTCTCCACAGTCAATTTACTCTAGCATCGCACTCTCTCATTTTACAGAGGAATTGGCGGGTCTAATACAATTGTATACAATTATTTTTTTATTACTATTATTCTAAAATTGACAATAACACATGAATCATGAAAGGAGAAAGGATTTAGTTGGATCGACGTATTGAAAAAAAAAAGAAAAATACAAGATGTTTCGCTTTATTATCCCAGTTTTTCTCTCGGACCAAATCTCATGCTCATCAATACTAAAAACCACTTGCACAATTTCCGTCTCTCGCGAACATATCATTGAAAACAATTATACACACGCGCCGTGAATAAAATCGCGACGATTCTCGCGAGAGCAAACAATCATGCTCGCTTCGAATAACAAAACGAGTACTGTACATCATAGGAAATAGAAAGAAAAACAATACTGTGCGACAATGGCAGTTGTAAGGTATCGCGGAATTGATATGTCCGATGTTTCTGTAAGAAACAACAAAGACTGCCTCCAGACAGTCCTTCAAACTCGTTAAGACGAATTAGAAACGAATGTCCCAAACAAATAATTAATACTAACGGACCATCGATCGAACTATCGTAATATTTTACAGTCACTCCTCTATGCGAGTATTCGATAGTAAAAAAATTTCTCTAAAGAAAACAACATTTCCCACAAATCGTGCATCCCATCGAGTTCCCCCGGGACTGTTCTTTTTCTTTTTTTCGTCATGCATTATTATCCCTGAGATTCATAAATCCATGGAATGTCGTTCGATGACGTTGCAATGCACGTTGGTGTAAATATCACGGTTCGATAGGGCGGATGTACCGCACATGGGCAAAATGGCATTTCTAGCTTTTAAATTAGAAACGCACTGGCGAATATCCTCCGACTAGATCCGGCCGTTCAGGTCGATCACTTTTTTGCTGGTATGCCTGGAAAATTTAAAATGCTTGCTCTCTAGCCCCGTGTAAAACAGCTCTTCGTGTCCTTTGCGTTTCTTTTTTCCTTTGCCTCTATATACAAGCATTATACTAGCGGTTCTAGGGATGCCGTACATAACTTATCGGAAACATGCCTGCAACGATGACGAGTAATTTCAATTATATTAATGAAGATTCTTTTTGTTTGCCCATCCAGATTCCATAATGTCAGTACTCCAGCACACAATGACTCACATACATACAGTCCAAAATGAATAAATACTGTTACGGAGCAAGATTCATTCACTTATCGAACAACAATTAAGCAACTAAATAGCAATGCATGTAACAGGAGATACAATGACTATTTCTTTTTTCATTTAAATCTTTCCTCCGATTGGAAAATATACTCAGATCTTTAAATTCTCCCACAAGTTTATGCTAAGTAATCATGCGCTTTTTCTTAGCTCAGCTTGTACAATCACATGCGAATAAATGTAGGAACATTCAATGAATTCGAGATCATCCCACCAGCTACCACAGATCTTTAGTAACTTGATTAGAAATGTAAACAAAAAAGAAGGTAGCTCCCACTAGGCGTATTTTTCCGAGTCTGCCATACTTAGTCGCGAGTACGTTATGCGAGATTCGTATTTTCTAAATAGCGAATTTGTGTTTTTCGAAGCGTATCCATTATCATTGACGTACCTGTAGAGGCCGTAGTGTTGAATTAGGAAAAATATGTCGAATACTACTGAGAAGAATCCTAGACCGAATTTCGTAGGATCGCCGAAAATACTGTCCCAATCGTCTGCAAGAAAAATAATAAATATCTTAGAAAATCCCCTTCGGAAATTTTTGTTTACAAACTATTGAGTAACATTCTTATTCTCTCTTACCATAATTGTAAGCGTTGAGTATCATTTGCAGCATGGACAACATACCACCGGTAAAGTCCAAAAATATATTACCGACACTCCAACCGACTGTCGATTTTCTCTTGTAATTATAATACGCTTGAGGAACGTATTTTATCAGCGTAATTGCTAATTTGACGTAACTACAGTAGTAGAGAAAATCGAGCCAAGAGATCGTGTGAACGATACCCAGTATTCCTGAGATTATCACGAAAGAAGCGAATATTCCGTGAATGATACGAGCTGTCGTCGAGACTCTCTGATTTCCAATCTGATAATCGACGAATTAAGAGATTAGAGAATTTTAATCGCTATTCGAATATGCTGTGATTTATTCGCTTTTCTTCTCGTTTGATAACTTACGTCGTAAACAAAGCACTGTCCCACGGTGATAACAGTCGCTACTACCGCGTGTAGCGAGAAAAATATATCGTTCACTTGGACAGGAATGAGCCCTTTTGGATTTCGACTGCGATACTGTTGCTACAAGAACAAATCGTTAGGGGTTGATTAGAGCGTATCGATCAATCGTTTTTTCACACATGTAGAGACAATTCGTCTTAGATAAAACAATCGTACCTCGATCACAGGTATCCAGAAAAGTCCACAGTTGAATAACGCGTACATAAGGAAACCAACGAGATTGAGCGATAGATAATCAAAATTTAAGCCAACGACGCTCTTTCGCTTGTAGTTGCTATAAATTTGAGGATAAAAGCTTATGCTCCATGCTAGGAAGTACATCCATCCGACGACAGCACTGACATGATACAAAGCATCCGATCTCTCAATCGTTACTCTCACAAATGCTTCCGAGAAACTGAAACACAATTAGAATAAAATTATCGCAGGAACATAGTAGTTTTACACTTTAGATGAAATATTTTTTCTCCTATTTATACACAACCGTTATTGAATCAATTACAAGATTGGATAATAATTATTGGCAATTTTGATTAACAATCACTGGAACGATTTGTTGAAAGGAAATAAATCTTACTTGAAATTCAGGCTACTGAGCTGATCACGCGTTATAATAATGTCTCTGTAAATGCCCATTTCGCAAAACGCGATAAATTCTCTCTTGAACACTTTTTGGGGATTTTTTAATATTTTATTTGAGTTTCGCAAGATTCCGTCGCAGGGTGTAAGTCGATAAGCGTAATCGCGTTCAAAAATGAGTGTTTATTATAAAACTTTTCCTGTGTACCGAGAGTTTGTATAAAATGCAAAAATCATACGTGAAACGATAATTTTTATTTCAATCGAGAATTTAATGCAAAATATTATACACAAGTTTAAAACTGTTACGAGGAAAATATATAAACAACTGTGACAAAGTGACCGCGGCAATGTTTGAAATAAAATTAAGATGCACTCGGCGACCGCGCGATATTCTGAGGGGTCAAGTAAAAAGGGAGGGGACAGAGAGCTCTAGGAGGTCTAGTTCCCTCAATATCCAAGAGCCGACTGACGGGAAGCTAAGTGTAGGATTCGAAGACAGGTCGAGGTCAACAAAGGCTATCTGGGGAGATAATAAATCATGCTCCTTCGACAATCGGTTAGATACATTTTAGATTGGAATCTTTTTGACAATTACTCACGACGTTTGAATATTCTTGGATATTAATTCTTGCCTATTCGTGGATACAATGATTCTTTAAGCTCCCGTAAATATAACGAGATAATAACTATCTCGATGACACAATTTGTCTACTTCATTTCGCGAATGAATGGTTAAGGATGTCACGAAGAATTGCACGTTCGACATTGAACTCTGGATATTCCTATAGAATCTTGGCGACAAAGGAGGTACGTTAGTGTGGAACTTTGCCAGGCGGTACTTGTTTGTTTTACTTGCACAATTTATGTCTTCTTTTTTCTTAAGACGAGCTAGAACAGTGTCTGTCATACTTACGGCGTAGCGCTACTCGGTGTTACATTTGTACTGATTATACAGTATCCTGGCTTTAGGCCCAGTACAGTAATGTTCCATTGTACCGGATACACTTTGTCAATTGTCAGATTCAAAACAGCGGGTACTGTTCTTAGCAGGCTGGGATGTTGAACGTCCATCGATACATTTACATCGGCCGTCAATGGTGCGCTGGGAAAATGAATAACATGTTTAAGTGGATACAAGCAATAGATAGGAAGTTGTGTCAGTTTGTACAGAATACAGATTGAAATCTATACAAGTTTTTTTTACTGAGAAATTGAACAAGCAATGGCTCATAATCTTTGTGTAAAATATATGATGTCTAGCTTATATGCAATTTCTCTTTCTCACTTTCAGAAGAAGTAAATAACCTACTAGTCATCGAGTAAACTTCATCAACGTGAAAGAGTAATAAGAATACACAGCACGCGCTGCTTTTTCAGTAGCTTTCTGTCTTCCCCATTGTAAATAATACTTGTGCTTACGTTAATCTCAAAACAAAGAAACCGTTCTCTCCCGGTCTTATTTTCAAATTATGATCATCGACCTCAAAGTCTGCGGATGCCAGTCCCAGAACTGAAACACGAAAATAATGCATTTAAACACATATACTTCTGAAAATGTTCCCCTCTTCGTGCATTGCTTACTTACCGAGGAATATCGCTAACCAAGTACCCTGTGTCCTTGCCATTTTGAAGTTTAACTGAAAACATTTCAAAAATATAACTTTCAACAAATACACAAATAATTTCAGTAATACATTTACATCGACATAGGAATAAAAATATGAACCTGAACACCGAGATTCAATGGTTAACCTCCAATAACCTTAAATTTACAACTATTTCCCAACACGTTCGGACATAATTTCAGGTAAGTACATACAAAATTCTCCAAACAAATGCATGATAAATTAACGAAAAATCTTGTCTATTCTTCGTTGTAAATGAAACATAGCTGCGGGTTAACCTCAATTTACCCATACGTCAAAAACGCGGAAGTAATTCCTTCACGTCACACTAAACGACACGTATCGCATTCTCGCCAATTTCATCATTACTGTCAAAATTCGTTTCATTGTCAATTATATATTTATTCAGTTGGTGAATTTTTGTTGATTAAGAATTGTGAGTGAGTAAGGGGCGTTATTGGGTTCGCGACGAGCAATACAAACGCCTGGCAGAGTGCGGAAAATTTTACGAAACGTCATTCTTATGGAATACTCGTGTTAGCAAGACTGTAGTAACAGGAAGAGGGAGAGCGTGTACGAGATAGAGAAAGAGAGAGAGAGAGAGAGAGAGAGAGAGAGAGAGAGAGAGAGAGAGAGAGAGAGAGAGAGAGAGAGAGAGAGAGAGAGAGAGAGA
>JAPYZU010013560.1:0-14590 GCA_030523005.1 Tryphoninae sp. B BG-2022a | reverse complement strand
CTATTTGAGCCATTAAAATATACCGTTCCGTGCGTCGCTCATCGAAATATGTGAAATAAAGTAATTTAGCTACGCGACGGAACACTTTTTGTCCAAGGTTATCGTTCGGTTGGAGGGTTGTGTATGATACAGATTAGTATTTGTGCAAAAGTTTGGTAATATTTTTACAACCCTCATTTTTCGGCGATAAACGAACGGGTGTACGTTTTTTGGCTATAGGTCGGTGCTTTCGGAGCGACAAGGAATGAAATAGTGCGCTTGGGGGAGGGATTGGTGAGTAAAGCGGTTGGAAAAGCGGTTGAAGGAAAGTAGGATAGGGTGCGCACGTACGGTAGTGTGAAGAATCATCCGAATACCCTAGAAGGTACTCTTGTGGAAATATATATTATATATATATACTATATATATAGCGGTATGATTTGAAGAGAGACAGCACCTTTACGATCCGCGAGTTCTTGAGCCTCCGAGCAATTTGCTCGGTCGTCCTGGTACCGCGTATGAATCCAATTTAAAGTAAGGATGTTATGTGTGTATGTGTAAGAAGGAGAGAGAGAGAGTTCCATAGACGAGAGGGGAAATTGGTCTCGGGTGTGAAAGCGAGAGGGACAGAAGCCTCGAGGAAAGGAGAAAGTAGGAGAAAGACGTACGCGGAAAAGCGAAGTGGGAGATCAGGAGGGTGCCAGGATATCCTCGTCGTTCTCGTCGTCATCGTCCTAGTCCTCGTTTTCTTCCGCTCGTCTTATATAGTATACGACGTGCAAGATATGCTGGCGAAGCGAAAACGAGATTCTCACAACGTTTCTCGCTTGCATGAACGAGAGGGTGAGAGAAACAGAGAAGGAGGAGGGGGAGATAGAGATGGAAGGAGGAAAGCAGAGCCCGAGCTTCCGAGGGTTCTATCTTCATCTTTCTCCCGTCGCGTTTGTTCGCGAAATGTTAAATAATCGTCTCTTATCCTCAGCGAGTCTCCTACAGTACGGTGGAGGTGCGAAAACGCTTTTGAAAATTGATTGAAATTTTCCAACCCTCCGAAGATGACTATGAAATTGTATATATATCCATGTCGTCACGTGTGACGAGACGTTGCTCTATAAAATTCTTTCGTCCTATAGTTAGCAACGGATATCAGAAATAGCCCGTAAGCGAAAATAGGATGATGACCTCATCCACTCAAAGGCCTACTTGAAGTTCGCTGACCTGCGAGAAATTTATTCGCAATTCTCAAGTGAGGATCTCGTTCCGTAAATTATTCAATCAACTTCATTGCCCTCTTTTCCACCCTCTCCCCGCCTCAATGCTTATCGTTCCACGATATTACCAACGAATACATTTATTTTGTTCTCCACCAGCCATCGGTTTCGTCTGTCACTCGATATTTTCAAACTATGTTTTGATAATCTCTTTTGTAGAAACGCACCGAGGGGCCGCATTCTCACGATGTCCACACAACCAACAGAGCACAAGCATGGAAGCATCAACCGGAAACTTTAAGCCAACCGCTGGTTTTAGCGGTTGCACCGCTGCCCCTTGCTTCCCAAAAGCTTGCTCCAGCATCCCTTGTCGTGCCTATACTATACTTACCCTCCTATCTCCTCCGCGTTCTCATCACCAGTTCATTCTCCACTGACGATGCAAACTTTATACCGTGCGTGTACCTTACCAAGTAGATAATATACATACTGTTATAAAGGGAGGGATGGTTGTCGTACTCGTAGTAGTGCAGCTCAGTTGGTATGTGCAGTGTAAGGGCATAAGAACGCGGGGATGCTCGTGCCAGCAGTGGCAACGGCTTAGTGTGGAGGACGGGTGCGGCTCCTCTTGCCTTTGCACTTGCCATCTCTATGCAACCCTGGTACACCAACCCTACATGTATTTATTAAATGTGTATATATATATATATATATATATATATATATATATATATATATTGAATTCGGTTGTGGTGGTGGTGTCTGGATCTCCGAGTGTCTCGTTCTCGTTCTCATACCAGGCGTATTCTCCGTTCTCACTTCCGCCCACTGTCGGTCTCATCTCTTTCTATCCGACGCTACTGCTACTCCAACCTACTTCAGCCAAGAGGATGCCAGTAGCAGCGGCAGCAGCACTAGCAGCAGTAGCAGCAGCAGCTAGACCCCCCCCGAGAAAACAAGACGTTCCGAATGCAAGAGAGATTCGAAACTGCAGTAGAGGTGTGTGTCTGTATAGGAAAGGGTTTGCTTGAGGGGGTGAAATGGAATGAACACAGAGGGCACAGAGGGCGGTTTCGAGTAACGGTTGGTGCGAGGTTAGGATGAGATCCTTCTACATAGCTGATGCTGCTCGTTCGCGGTGTGCTTTTACCCTCTCGCACGGCATACAGTACCCGGTTTTGTCTGTGTATATACATACGAGCTCAACGAGTACGAATGCGAATAGACGCCCCGACAAAACGAGAACGCGTACTCTCTCTCTCTCTCTCTCTCTCTCTCTCTCTCTCTCTCTCTCTCTCTCTCTCTCTCTCTCTCCCTCTCTATCTATCTATCTAGCTCTTTCTCTCTTTCTCCCTCTCACCTATACTCATACCTACTATACGGGAAAGCAAACGCGAACAGGTTTAGGGAAATGAGAAATATTCCGGGATTGCGAGAGAGAGACAGACGTGAAGCGATAGCGAAGCTATGCGCCTCCCACATGGGAGGTGAGGATTCGTACAAATTTTCGGATCGCTTTTACTCGCCTCGTAAGCGCACAGACAACGAAAAAGGGAAAGGGACGAAGAGGTAGGGCGGGGAGAGGAAGGGCGTAGAGACCGAGATCGTATCGTCGAGAGGTTAAATTCAAGGATCATGAAGATGAGGACCTCTTTCAACCGTCTTTATTCGCACGGTTGGAATTCTTTTGTGCTTGTACCGAATCCTTGGCATGATAAAAAAGAATAAAGATAAAGAAAGAAGAAAAACGTAATATCCACCCTCAATTTTCTTACGAGGACGGAAAAGCACGACGCGTAGGGTCTTGGATAAACGGGCTTTTAAATTAAAAATGAAACGTTCTCTTTTCCTTGGACTTTTTATATTTGTTATTTTTTTATTTCTATCTTTTTCGACATACGGCCATAGCTCTCTATGGCCTTCACTCGGGCGAGTATCCGTCGAACCTTTCTCCATTCGGAGGGTGGAAATAGCGTTGACTGAAAAGTGAGTGAGTGAGAGAGAGAGAGAGAGAGAGAGAGAGAGAGAGAGAGAGAGAGAGAGAGAGAGAGAGAGCGAGAGGAAGGAGTGGAAATAGGATTGAATGGAGTACTAATTCCGCCATTCAACGAGGACCCAAAGTCCATCGGGGCTTTCAATACAGTTTAGTTCGTGCGTCAGACACCAGGGTGGTCTCTAGCACCCAGCTAAGCTACAGTTACCATGATGCGGCTGGATTCGCTCGATATAGGTTACACAAGAGTTCGGGGAATGTTGAGAGGTTTTGCGCTCCACTGAATCCCGCAGCCGCATGTACGAGCATCTACATATATATATATATATATATATATATATATATATGTACCTTGCCGAAGCCTATACGCTTTATCCGAATACCACCACTATCATCCCCACTTGAATATCAATACGGCATTCGAGGGAAGTATAAAAGTCTGATGCCTGGCTTCGTACGGTGGATCACCGCAACGGGGTGGTTTCGTATATTAGGTACCGTGCGTTATGCATGGAGAAAAATACTGAATCTTCGGAATTCGCGTTTTGAAATTGACCACTTGGCCACTCCGATAAACCATCTGCAATCGATCGTTTCGAAAGGAAAGAATGAAGTTTCACGATTTATTGCTTATTCTTTTTTTCAAATGATTTATCTATATTTTGTTTAATTATTGCATACAGTTTCACACGTTGGTACAAATTTGATCAGCGATCTCATGTCCAATGATTGACAATTTAATGCGAAAAGCATATTTTGATTGCTCATTTTTTTTTATATCGTTTATCTACATTTTGTTTACAGGCCTGAACTAATTATTGCATGCAGTTTCGTGCGCTGGTATAAATTTTATCAGTGATCTCATATCCAGTGATTAACAATTAAAAGCGAGAGGATATTTTGAGCTGAATTTTGATTGCTTATTTGTTTTATATCATTTGTCTATATTTTGTTTACAGATATAAACTAATTATTGTATACAGTTTTATGCGTTCGTGCATATTTCATCATCGATCTCGTATCCAGTGATTGACAATTTAACGAGAAAGTACATTTTAAGCTGAATTTTGATTGCTTATTCTTTTTATATAATTTATGATATAAAAAGAATAAGCAATCAAAATTCAGCTTAAAATATACTTTCTATTAAATAAATTAATAATTATTTTATGTCTGCAAACAAAATGATATAAAAGTTATTCTTTTTAGATATAATTCAAATAATAAATTTTGATTGCTTATTCTTTTTATATAATTTATGATATAAAAACAATAAGCAATCAAAATTTATTATTTGATTTATAATAAATTATAAAATATAATAAATTTTGATTGCTTATTCTTTTTATATAATTTATGATTTTTTTTATATAATTTATGATATAAAAAAAAATAAGCAATCAAAATTTATTATTTGATTTATATCTACAAAGAATAACTTTTATATCATTTTGTTTACAGACCTAAAATAACTATTAATTTATTTATTATAATTAATTCATAATGTTTACAGACACAAAATAATTATTATCCACAGCTTCATACATTGGTACAAATTTTATCATCTATCTCATAACCAGCGATCGACAATTTAACGTAAAATTATATTTTGAGCTAGAGTCGAGTGTAATACTATGGGGATGATACAGCACGTATGTATATATGTCACCTATCGATATACGTTATTTTGCCTCTCGCACCAGCTTCTCCGCATCTTCTTCGAAACTCCGGTACGAGGATTAAGTCGAAAATCCCCTTTTCACAAAGGTAAAAGGAGGAGCCCCTTGCCACGTCGCGGGTATCGAAGATCGATCGATCCTACCGGAAGAGACCATAGCCCGCGCGACGTAGGTGGAAGAAATAACGATAGCCTCATGTACCATCCATGTATATATATATATATACACGACGATCCTCTAAACCTCGCCTCGCGAATCGTTCGGATAAGCTCCCGCTCACAGGTTAGGGATGGGCTTCGCGTCGATGGGCCCCTCGTCGATCCTTCTCCTCCTTCGTAGCTTCCTACTTTTCTACGAGCCACGACACCACCACCACCGGTCGGGAGGTATTAAGAGTATACCAAGAGCAGCAGTTTGCCAGACCTGGAACTCAATCTTCCGGTTCCCTCTCTCTCTCTCTTTCTCTTTTTCGATTAATAATTTATCATCGAACGCGAAGAGGGGCACGTGCACGATGAGCGCGTCAGCCAAAGCCCTTATATACCATCGCGCGCCCATCGTTCTCCAACACCATCACCCTCGTTAAGCCGTTGTCGTTGCGGTGATCGTTATGCGACACTATCTGAGGGGATTTTAGAGGGTCGTGTGCTACCCCCACCTTCCATCCTCTCTCTTCTTTCTCGCCCTATTCTCTTTTCCATCCTCGTGCTTTTCTCCCTCGTACCGACGAATGCGCATTTACGCAATGGTGGAAAATCCATGAACACGTAAACTCACTCTCAAAAATTACGGATAATTATAACGTATTCATTCGTAAAAAATACATTCAAAAGAAAGTTCGAAGATTTGTTTTCTCCCTCGTACTGACGAATGCGCATGTATGCAATGGTGAAAAGTCGATGAAAACGTAAACTCACTCTCAAAAATTACGGATAATTATAACATATTCATTCCTAAAAAAGAAATTCAAAAGAAACTTCGAAGATTTGTTTTTACGATATATTTGTAGCGGTATAATCTTATCTATACATTTTACGTATAATGACATTCCTTTCGTCGTATCGTGTGACGTACCCGTTTACCCAACCGACAGATCGTAAGAGGGTGAGCCCACCGCACACTTTCCCTTTTTCTCATTTAACTCCGACAGTTATGGCGTGACCGAACGATCATAAAAGACGAGACGTCCACAGTCTTTGCATTTCATTCAAGCCCTCACTTCGCGTTTCGTTTGAAAGAACGTCGAGTGAGGGATGGGAGAAAAAAATGAGAGCGGCAGACACGCGGTATTGTTGCGAGGGTCGTTCGGTACATAGGTATTTTTTCATTTTGTTCCTCTTCGCCAGACTTGACCTGATTTTTATGCCACTTTTTCCGCTTTTTCCTCTTCGCTACAGTTTTTTATAAGATATATCGTACAATGAAACTCGCAACGCCTAGGCATCATTGGTACGTGGACTGTTTCTTACGACTATACTCGTTCTCTCGTTTCACAATGGTGACAACGTAAACAAACACCCCATACAAGGTATCGGAACCGTTCGATTGAAAAAAGCGCAACCTCGATACACCTAAATACACTGTCATCGGTTGTCCATTTTACGAAAAGGGCTACAAAAAAATTGAGTTCCCATCACGTTTCATGGCCTTACGGTTGCCCTCGTTCCATGTACCTCGTCGTTGTTCCACAGTCAACGCTTTTCACCGGCTTTTTTGTATCGATCCGCGACCTCGACGCGTTACACCCTCCAGCAAAGTTATTATTATTCCGTTATTCTTATTATTATTCCACAACGGTCGATATTTTTATCGCATTTTTCTGTTTAATTAATTAACCAGCGTGTCATTAATCGCACTGTTGATCAATTTCGATGGAAGGTTTGTGGTGAAAATAAAACAAAAATGTCATCCCTTCGGAAGTTGGACGCGAGGTTTTTGGTTATGCCGATCGTAGTTCTTCCTCGTATTTACACACATTATTACAGCAAATACGACTTTTCGAACTCGAAGTGTGACTATAACACGTTCGACCGTCGGGGTTTTCGCGCCGGCATCTATACGAGACTAGAATGTAGATATATTATCGTTCGTAGCACGTACACGACCTCTCCCCATTGGCGTCTCGATTCTTGGTCTCGATGAGGACGTAGCAAACATTACCGTAGGGGGACTCTTACCGTGGAAAGCACAATCAACATCGTACGATCTTGTCTCGTACGGGGTAGCCTCTTCCCTTATTTTCTTCAACAAACACTCGCGCCACGTCGCGACGACTTCCATCAACCCCTGTTCCCAATCTCCGGTTTGACCGTTACGTACGAGTATACGGTTAACATTATTCCTTTACTTCCGCTTTTTCGCTATTTTCCTGCATCCTTATGTTTCCTCTCGTTCACTTCGACTTCCCCCCCCCCCATTCTTTTCTTACGTACGTACAACGAACTTTCTTTTCCAAGATACTCGTATCTTCTTTTACTCGTTTATCGCTTGGTGATCAACGAATTTCGTCCTCAAATTCCCGGACTCGTTTCCCCTTTTTCGTTCTTTTCTTTCGAAAACGAGAGATACAGCTATGAGCGTGCACTCTCGCAACATGCGGCTTGCGTTAAACGCGATGAAAATAATCCGTTTTTTTTTCTCAGCGAATTCCAGTGTCGCTGGAGTAGCATCGTTACACAAGAGTGGCATAACACGACGAAATTCAATTTTAGTTTCAGGTCGGTCGAAATTTCAATTCGACCCAGAAATTGAAAATCGAGGATGGAAGAGTATTAATAATCTTCGGAAAAATGTCACTCTCGATTACCTTATCGCGATCAAGCATATAAATTTCAATTCTTAAACGTCAACCGACATTCGTCATTTTTTGATAAATTCCGTGAACGATTTCATCGATTTCCAATTATAATACGTACATTAACGAATATTGGAGTAACGTCGTGACGATCGTAATATTGAATGGGGTAAGTGAATACGTATATACCTCGTAGTATCATAAATCTTTGCCAATGAACGCGTACGGTGTATCGGTTATGACTAGCCCGAGTATAACAAGAAGGTCTGATTATTGGCGATAAATTATAGCACCGCGCGCGTATGGTTCACCTTCATCAGCCACCCCTTCCTCCCTTCAACGAGTTCATCGATCGGCATCGGCGATCAAACCACCCTTTCATCAGTTACCGCGAATTATTTAGCGAGTGAGGAATGGATCGATGCTCGCACCCATGCTCCACCTCCGCGATTAGTCAATAGAGAACGATAGCAAGGTGAAGAAAAGCCGAAGAAGAGGGAGGCGTTGGGTAGAGAGAGAGAGGAGAGAGAGAGAGAGAGAGAGAGAGAGAGAGAGAGAGAGAGAGAGAGAGAGTTATTATTACAACGACGAGAAATCATCTACTCGTTAATGAGGTATCAACTCATTTTCGATCGAGCTTGTCAATTCTTCAACTCGAGAATTCTCATTATGTAATAATGTATAAGTACCTAATTAATTTCCAAAATCTGGCTTAATGGAACATTCGCCGACACGACTCGAGTCTAACAATATATCGACCGTAGAATATTTCATCGAACAAATCAAATATTCCAACGCTTGCTAAGATATTGGATGTCTCATTCTCCGACGTGCTGGATAAAAAAGATCATCCACTTTGCCACGAGTGTAAAACCGTGTGACTTATTCCGAGTGCGAGGTGAGATGGTGCGAGCAGATAGAGAGACCAAGGGATGAAGTAAAGCAAAAAAAAAGCGCTCGTACCGCGAGACTGTATAGTAGCCAACGAACGAATAATTAGCGAGACAAACGGGCGGAATTACTCAGCTGCCAGATGGGATATAAATCAGACGTTTCGCGACGAGCTTCGAGGCGTCCTGGGTGAAAAATGTATATAACGACGCTCTACCCTCGACGATAGACCGAACCGGCTGCTACTGCTGCTGTTATATACGCTTGACTACTAAATATATACGTAGTATGTAGCTGTGCTCGGCCTATGCGAGAGCAAAAAGATTGAAGCGAACCAACGGGCATGCGAAACACATAATATTATATTATATATACATGGGTATATATATACCGGGTTTACTCGGTAGAGACCATATAATATATATATATATATATATATATATATATATATACATGGTCCCTACCGAGTAAACCCGAGAGATCGAGCACAGAGGGAAACCTGCTGGGACGATAGAATACAGAGGGAGGTGACGGGGAGGGAGCCTAATGAAATAAGGGTTGTTAATGAGTGGCCTGGGGAACGAACTTTTGCGAAACGTCTTATCCGTGCTAATGCTATATAGGTAGTCCGACAAGCAACCCCTTGAGACGACGTCGATACATCTCTCTCTCTTTCTTTTTCCAACCCTCTCCAACCCTTCTTCTTTCGAAGTGCTCGACTTGCGTCTATCTCGCCCCATCACCGTTTCATTTTTGCCCCCCTCCCCAACCCCTGTCCCATTCCGTATCCTCCTTTGCCACGGGACTTCTCGTGTGATCTCTGACTGCACATAGGAACCCTCGACGCTACATGGTTTCACCGTGAGGAAAACTCGAGAAGAAACGGCTAAAGGGATAAGTGCAAGGCATGAAGGTGAAGAGGACGGGAAGAAGGTTGAATATATATCTAGTCTTCCATTGATAGGGTGTGCAAGTACTAAGTGCGCTGTATAAACTTTCTTCGAGATGAGAGCGTAACGATTTTCATCTAACGAGCCCAGGAAACCCGAAATCCTTTGAGCAACGAGAAATAATATATGCCATTTAGATTCTCTTTCTCTCCTTCACTTTTTACCCTTGCTCGTTCTTTCTCTCTCCTTGTTTCATCTCACGATTCGTTTCCCTTGTCAGTGATAAGGACACCGATACGTTTTTGGAAATAAGAAGATATATTAGAAATAAGTTTTTAAGTAACGAAGCTTCATGCGACTATTCATCATCGTGTCAAGCTGCTTAATTTTCTGCTTGTAATTGTCTAAGTTAGTTCGAAAAGCGAGCTAATGAAAAAGTTCTCATAACGAAACTTATTTTCTTTGTAATCGGATTACGACGTGCAATCGAACATGAAAACGAGAAATGTATTTTCGCATCGAGAAACGACGATCGAAGATGCGATCAAATTTGGATGAAACAGTATTCTCGTCTAGGAATTAGGAAGAAAATGTAGAGTAAAGTTAGAGGAATTCTTCTTATTCCACACGTCGTATAATGTCACAATGTCGCTCGAGGACATAAAAGAGGAAAAGGAGTACGGCAACTCGCTTCGCTCTCTAAGCACCCGGAAACCCTTTAATGCGCTCTCGTGTAATTCAAGAAGCTGCGAAAGTTCGTTCCACTTCCTGTCCTTGTCGTATCCGGCCTGTACAGACTGCAAAGGTACAGTTGGAATTCCCTAAAGCCGGGATAGGCATTATTCTCAGAAGAAAATAAGGACCATAACAATTTTCCATTAGCCTTGAATATTGATATAAATGTTTACAAGGCAAGTACATAAAATGATTTTAATAAAATGACACGTGTTATTGGCGTATTCGCATCGCATTCGCTCCTTCAGCCCTTCTAGCATAACTTTCATCATTTCGATTTCGTTCTCAACAAATTTCGTCGTATTCTTTTTTCCTGCCTTCTTTTCTTTTCTACGATTCAACCGCCTCAAGAATTCAAGGACCTCGTTAGAAGCCAATTATACTTCACAATCGTCTTTGCCTTTTCCGGTCTCCTCGTTACGGTTCTTTAATCTCTTCCTGGTTGTGCCCGATTCGAGCCATAGAAGACATCGCATATATTGGCTACCTGAGAAAAATGAACCGGAATGTGAAATTGGTCGTTTTTTATCTCATTTAAAAAAAAAAAAAGAATATCACATGCTTGTCACTATAATTTTTTAAACAACCATTCCGATAATGTCTTTTTATAAATTATCTGAACAAAGTTTCGTAACATTTTTCAAACATTATTAATAATAATTTTGTCAGGAGATATTATTCGATCATTTTTCATTGCGATTTTTTAAACCGAAGACTGTAGAATTCAGCCGCGCACGGTTTTCTATGGAAGCGCATAGGTTGCTCCCAGCTTTGAGTGCACGTATAGGTGTGTGTGTGCATGGATATGGTGCACCACATCACTCGATGGGACGCAAGAGTACAACGCAAAAAAGGATATATATATATATGTGTGTGTGTGTGTAGGCAACGAAGGAGAAACATCGCGATTATACGTTGATAGATATACGCTCAGTGGAACGCTATTGCTCCATCGGAGAGGGTACGAGGGTGTGGAGAAGTGGCGGATAAAAGATTGCTGGTGAAAAGGATAAAAGCGGACGCGTTGAGAGAAAACACGTGGTACATTTTCCGGGGGCCAGGCGCAGCGCTCCCTTTCCTCTTGCACTCTTTTTACCTCTATATCTTTATCACTCCCTTTTCACTTCTCACCCCCATTCTATCTCTCCTTCTCTCTCCTCTCTCTCTCTCTCTCTCTCTCTCTCTCTCTCTCTCTCTCTCTCTTTATATCTTGCTCCCTCTTTCTCTCTCTCGCTTTCGCGCTTTATATAGCGACGTCACATGGCGAACCTACAACTTTTCGACTTGGCACTCTTTCTCACGCCCGCCGACGATCCGTACTGCCACACGGGGTCTGAAGACCGCCAGACCGGATGTCTGGCTAAAAGTTCCTGGTTCCGTCTCGGAAACCCCCGGAACCAGCCAACAGACTTCGGACCGCTGCTGTTCGGGCGGTATGCGTCTCTCTCGCTTGCTGGTCCTTCTTTTCTTCCTTTCTTTCTTCCTTTCCGAACTTATGTACTCTACAAGCTTTTCGCGGTGCCGTTTTCCTCGATAGAACGAGCGATACTGGGCTCTCTCTCGCTTCTCTCCCTCTCCCTTCCTCCCAGCCACGGCTTCCCATCCGGATTCTCGCGTTTTCCTTTCCTCCTCTCATACTTCCGCAACGATAAGTAAGCCCGGGGTTTATGATTCTTCTCTATCCAGCGAGAATGTTTTTTGGCAATGGAAAATATTCGGTAATGTACGAAATGGACTTTGTATCTCCGTGAGTCTTGCTCGATATTTTATCCTTTATTCGTAGACGGATTTTTTGGCAAATTCGAGATTTTGCCGTCGTATACATTATGCAGAGAAGCGAGTGAAGATAGAGGGCGTTGGATAATCTAAATTTATTCCAGTTGCGATATTTATTATATCCTGTTAATCTTGTATCTTTGTTAAACAATATTTGACACTAATATTTCCGTTGAAACCGAACAATTTTTGATATATTGTTGACTCAAGGTGAAATATAATCAAGAAGAAAAATTAATAAGTTATGTTTAAGTGTTCGCGTTACAGGTGACGAGCAATTTGAAAACGCGATTCGTATTATCTCCGGCACTGAGCGACCGACCGGTTTAAAATTTTGAGGGTATCTAGAAAATTATAGCAAAAAGTGGTTGAATATTTTTATTCCCAAAAATTTTGCCATAATTCTCTAAATATCCTCAAAATATGAGAATGTCGGATAACGTTATGGAATCACTCGTTGCCTGCGACACGATTTTCAAAGTTTTTAAACAAATAAAAACATTTAGACACTTTTTGCTATAGTTCTCTAGACACTCTCAAAATTGTAACTCGATCGTTTGTTCAGGGTCGGAGAAAATACGAATCGCGTTTTCGAATCGCTCGTCACCTGTAACTCTGACTCCAAATGAGAAAGAAGATCGAATTTCGTGGAACAATACGTTTTCTTCATGAATATTTGAGTTGCATAGTTTGCTTGTTTCACGTAATAGACGCGGTATTACACGAGATCTGACATAGTAGACATGTCTACTCAAAATTGCAGATATCAATGATAGTAGCTTGTCAGAGAGTATATAATGCGTCGGGCGATTCGTGCACTGAATCACTTACTTTTCGAAGTACTGTAAAAGCCAAGGTAACGCGAGTATCCGACACGATAAATTCATACGCGATGCTGCTACCCGTCTCGTGGCACTGGCGGAAGAACGTGTAGTACGTTGGTAGAATCTGATGCGATGACCTACCTCTCTCACTCTCTTTAGTTTTCACTCTCTCACTCTCTCTCTCTCTCTCTTTCTGTCTCTCCACTGCCAAATTTACATACGGCTATCCCTTTAGCGTGACGGCAGTCGGAACTGAGATTTATCGGTTCGCGTGGCGCCGATCGTCGAACCAATTAACCTTTGTACGTGACGCGTACAGAGGAGAACCAGAGTGAATCAACGATTTACGAACACAGTCCGAGGCGTATCTACGGTGGCATTCATTCGTTACCGCTATCTCTCTTGTTCTCTCTCCCTCTCTCTGTTTCTCCCTCTTGCTCACTCGTTCATTCAATATTCCCTCTGCCACACTGCAGGTCTTGCTTTGAACAAGATTTTCTATTTTTTTTACCCTGTTCGGCAACGTTCGCTATATAACAGCCAGAGATAACACGACCAATACGAGAGAGAGAGAGCTCTCTATTCGCACCGGAATTTTGATGGAGAAGCGTAATCAACGTCAGCTTGTCCGTCAAACGAATTTCTCTATTTTATTTTTTTATCCATCGCAGTGGTCAATAAATACTCATGCTCTTTCACCGATAGTTCCGCCATTATAACATCCCCTTCAGTTGCTTTGTGGCTACAACGAAACGGACTTTCTAAAAATTTCAAACATTTTACATTTTCTCTCGTATGAAAATCAATGCAAAGAGGACGTATCGAACGACTGTGTAACGATCGATAAGTTTTCCTAATCACGAATTATATATATGTACGAATATCCCATTGCCATCCATGAATCGCCATTATTGTGTCCGTTCTATGCATCAATACGTTGCTACAGTCCAGATTTTTAGAGGATTTTGTTTCAACTTCGTGTTCATCGATGCGGAATGGAAATGGATTGAAACCGAAAAGCGCTTACAACGATTCGTACATATATCACATAGCTCCGGTATTATGTTCCCAGAGCGCATGCATCAGCAGTCTCGAGAGTCTCGCTCACGCTCGAAAGTGCAACAACGTCATCTTTCTTCAGACATTGGTTGCTTCGGCTCATATAACATCAGGTAGAGGAAGAGAGAAGAGAGAGCCAGAGAGAGCGAGAGCGAGAGAGAGAGAGAGAGAGGGGGGGGGAAGAGAGAAAGATGAGCATGAGATTTCTGGTTGCCATCGATCGATTGTTACGAAACCCGAAAAAAATCCCTAGTCAGATCATATCGTAGCAGGTGTTTGAATTTCGAACGATAGGTTTTTTTAGCTCTTATTTTTTTGTGTGTGCTAACCCAGCCTGGGGCTCGATCGCACCAGGCAGAATCTCCTTATTCGTGTGAGTTCGTTTTTTTTTTATTATGACAGTATTATATATCTGTTCATAGCTATATGTGTATATATATATATGCACACATATAGTATAAAAAAGGCGGAACTGCGGCTATTCTCCCGTTCGCACTCGAGGATATTTTACACCGACGGTGCTATATCGCACGATTTCGCAAGCGAATCGGTCGTTTTCCCACCGCGTCTCGTCGTTACTATCCTAGGTAGGGGTATATAGCATCGGGAGAATCTCCTGCGTCGTGCCTTCGGGGCCCCGCGGCCACCGCTCTCCACGTTATATTCGCACAGTAAAATTCACGACGAGCCGATGAGAGAGCGAGAGCGAAAAGAAAGAGAGCCTCTGTCTCCCGATCTCTCTCTCTCTCTCTCTCTCTC
>JAPYZU010013509.1:0-11120 GCA_030523005.1 Tryphoninae sp. B BG-2022a | reverse complement strand
TATATATATATCCGTCTACTAGCCTTTATCCGGATAAAGATTTACGTAATTGCTCGATCATCCCGGGCATGTCGAGAGGGAGCAAGTGAGAGGAGGAGGTTGATGGAGAGAATGGGAAGTGGGGACGACAACGGGGGAAAAAGGGAGGGAGGAGGGAGGGAGAGAAGTGGAAGAGCAGACGCTACCGAGGATTATATCTCAGCTATCGTTTTATTTATACAGATTACATTACATTCAACCTCGGGGATATGGATCCCAAGCCGATTTTCTATCCAACGGTCTCGGTCCTATCTTCGTCATATCGGTATAAATTTTCTTCTCTCCTCTCACTTTTGCCTTTATTTTTATTATTTTTTTTCTCCTCCTTCTCGATGACCTCCTCCTCCTCCTCACTCCCTCTCGTTGCATCGCTCTCCATCGCTTGTCGTTTCAATCGACTCATTTCTCGAAGTTATAGCGTTGAATCTTTCATGAGTAGCGAGCGAGAATTTCACGGATTGGGACATGTGCGAAGGTTGGTTCTCACGTCGATGGGAAAATACGATGTCGATCCCGACAGAGGGAGAGCCATTGTTGGCCAGTGCTAGGACCGAATGATTCTCGCCCATCGTGCTCCTCCCGGGATTATGGAAAACGTCGCACTTCCATTCTGGCAAAAGCGAACGGAAAATCGCAGTAAAGGAGAGAGAAAAAAAGATTCGCGAGCCTCGACAGTGCTGGAATAATTTATTGTAAGGCTTGGATAGTTTTTGTGCGTCTCTCTTTCTTGAAATAAAAAAATAACAACAAAAACGGTCTTTTATTTTTGTTTATTCTTTTTTTATTCGCACATTTCTTATGAAAATTCCCTCGAGCTTTTGGAAAAAAGCTTTGAAAATATCGTGGATGATTATAGTTATATATTAAATTTATAAAAATATCAATTTTTGCAATTTTAATTGCTTCAATAATTCAACAATTTTTGGCGGGAATAATTTTGAATTGAATTGAATTATTTTTGTTCTGAAATTTCCTTCAAAACTGCATGGTATCCCTGTTCGAGCTGTGGAAAACAATGGAGAGAGAGTCGCGGAGTTTTTAGGTCGACAAATTGAACATTTTTTTTTATTTTTATTTTTTTTTTTTTTTTTTTTTTACGATATATCACATTATTCCGGCTTTTTCCTTTGTCGTGCTGGTTCGCGAGCCTTTGGCATTTTCCTTTCAGCGCGACGGGAGGCTGGTTGGAAAAAAAGGACGAAAAATCGCTGCCGACGTAGAGCTACGTTACGGGGAACCTCCGGGAAATGAACTTTCATCCCTTTTATATCTCGTGGCAAGAGCTAATTAAATGCCAAGCGCCCTGGGCGTTTTTGCCTCTATATTCGCGTTGGGGGTACTCGCTCGACCGTTTTCTCCAGCATGTTCTCCATGAGAGCGAGGGAAGGTGAGAGTTGTGCGCGCGCTCGTTTTCGATCGTCTCTCCTGGTTTTCCATCCCTGGTATGGGAAATTAGGTCACGAGCGAGAATAGTACCAAGTTTAGATGCTAATCGTCTCTAATCCTTCGCGTTCCAGTTGTCCGTTTATTCGAGCATTTCCATCGAACGTGCCATAAAAATGTAAAGTTTGCCGATAGAATGGGAGACAAAACGAATAATTGTTTCGAAGCTTGAGTCAAAGGTTTTTTTTGGAGTTTGATTTTTTTCAAATTTTTGATCGAATTTTGGGTTTGAGTTTGAGACAAGGTTTGTATTAATTTTTTGGTATGGTTTGACTCGAAATTGGAGTTTGAACTTGAATGGAAATTTGAGTCAGAATTTGAGTCAGAATTTGAACCGTCAGAATTGAAATCGAATTTGAATCGAATTTGAGTCAGAATTGAAATCGAATTTGAATCGACTTTGAGTCAGAATTGAAATCGAATTTGATTCAGGATTGGAATCGAATTTCAACCAGCATGGGGTCCCAAATTTCAATTAGAATATGACTTGACATGTGTCAGAATTTGACTTGAAATTTCAGAATTGGAGTCGAATTTGAATGAGAATTCGATCCCAAATTTCAATCAGAATATGACTTGACATATGTTGGAATTTTACTTGAAAATTGGCGTCAGAATTTGAATCGAATTTGAATAAGAATTTGAATTGAATATGAGTCAAAATTTGAACCGAATTTGAGTCAGAATTTGAATTGAATATGAGTCAAAATTTGAACCGAATTTGAGTCAAAATTGAAATCGAATTTGAATGAGAATTCGATCCCAAATTTCAATCAGAATATGACTTGACATGTGTCCGAATTTTACTTGAAAATTTGCGTCAGAATTTGAATCGAGTTTGAGTCAGAATTTGAATTGAATATGAGTCAGAATTTGAATCGCATTTGAGTCAGAATTTGAATTGAATATCAGTCAGAATTTAAACCGAATTTGGGTCAGAATTGAAATCAAATTTAAATGAGAATTCGATCCCAAATTTAAATCAAAACATGACTTGACATTTGTCAGAATTTACCTTGAAATTAGTGTCAAAATTTAAATCAAATTTGAGTCCGAATTTGAATCGAATGTGAGACAAAATTTAAACCAATTTTGAGTCAGAATTGAAATGGAATTTCAATCCAATTTGAGTCAAAATTTGAAATGAATTTCTGTCAGACTTGGAATCCAATTTAAATTAGAATTCAACCCCAAATTTCAATCACAATGTGACTTGACATTCGCGTCACAATTTATCTCCAAATTCCAGTCGAACTTCGACTCTCTCAAATTTCTATCCAAATCCCATCCCTCAAAATATTCCAACGACGATTCTCCCAATAATGAACACGTTATAAAATCTACGCTAACGAAATAACATTTATTCAATTTATATTCGATCTACCAAGTAAATTTGAGCACGGACAAGACTACGACGAAAATCGCACAGACCGATGGAAACGACAAAACGGGACTCGAATTATCGACGCTCGAGTCATCCTCGGTCAGGGCTTCCATCGTCGTCGAGTCAGTCCCCATCGAGGAACTCTCGCTCGCACCAACGTCGACCTCCGCCTCGACTTTCATTATTTTTATTTCAACGCGCAGTTCCAAAATTGGCTCGTCCTCCAAACTTTCATCGGCAGTCTCGACTCTCATCTGGAAGTATCTCTCACCCGAGCCAAGATCTTTCGTCTCGAATTCCGTTGGAAAGTGGTACGGTGCTAACATTCTCGTGCCCTTTCGTAAAACACAAAGAAAAAAACCGCAATAAAACGTCGACTCGCCTATAAATAAGTCCAACAGAAACATTGAAAATTTCAAACCAAAAAAACACACACACACTCGTTACTTGCAATTATCGATAACACGAACACGTAGATAACGTTCCTTATCACACGTAAAAATATGACTAACTTCTTCAACTTTTTGTCAAACCAGAATTTGTTTACTCTTATCTTCGCTCACTCACTTTTGATAAACAAAAATATTGACATCTTCCATCTCGTTGAGAACATATATTGTCCATTCGAATCAATAAAATCCCAAAATCAAAATGATTTAATTATTCGTTCGATTTCAATCAATCAACGTAATTAATTGAAATCAAACGAACGATCTCGAATTGAAGTTGAAACGTTCGTTGGATTAATTTCGTTTGATTTGTTTCAGATTACCTTCCGGATTGGACAGAGTGTTCCCTCGAGGCCGAGTGACGCTGCTATGCTGTATCGAGCTTGACCACTGGAAGGATCGTTCATATCGTTGTACAACACTTGACATAGGTTTAGTCTCGTTTTTTCTGCGTTGTTGGAATCCAGAGGACCATTTTCATCACCGAAAACCACTCGGATCTACGCGATGGGATAAATTTTAATAACGAGATAAGAAAATAAAAAGTATTAAAAAAATTATTTATGGAAATGTTATTGTTTACCATTAAACCAGTTTCTTCTGTAATGTCCTGCAGGTATTCGATTGCCAACGTCTCCTGTGGTCCAGCAATTAGACGGAGATACGGATTGCCCTCGGCAACTTTGATATTGATGCTCTCCTGTTCAGCTGTATATTGGACCTAAAAGATTAGTTACTTTAGTGATGAGAGAATATAAAAATGTACTGTTATTGGCATAATTTTTTGTAATATAAGATTTAGAAATTTTCTTTGTTGGGAAAAAGTCGATCTTTGAAGAACGATCGGAATCCACGTTACTACTTTGATTTTTTTATATTGTTACAATTTATTTATTTATTAACATATTTAGATCCATTTTTTTGGTACTTTTAGTTACTTTAGTGATGAGAGAATATAAAAATGTAGTGTTAGTGGCATTTGTAATATAAGATTTAGAAATTTTCTTTATTGGAAAAAAGTCGACCTTTGAAGAACCATGGGAATCAACGTTACCACCTTGATTTTTTTATATTGTTACAATTTATTTATTTATTAACGTATTTAGATCCATTTTTTTGCATTTTTAGTTACTTTAGTGATGAAAGAATATCAAAATTTAGAGTAATTGGCATAATTGCTTGTAATATAAGATTTCTAAATATTCTAAAATTTAGAAATTTTCTTTGTTGGGAAAAAGTCGACCTTTGAAGAACGATGAGAAATCACGTTACCACCTTGATTTTTTTATATTGTTACAATTTAGTTATTTATTAACGTATTTAGATCCGTTTTTTGTACTTTTAGTTACTTATCGATGAAAGAATATAAAAATGTAAGATTATTAGCATAATTGCTTGTAATATAAAATTTATAAATCTACAAACTAAAAACATGACAATTTCTTTTTGGAAAAATTCATCACACTTTGAATTACGTTAATCTCATGTTCTTCTCTTAATCGATTATTTAAAAAAATGCTTTAAAGCGTTAAAAAAGGAATTAATTAAAATTAAAACTGTAATTATGTTTTCATGAAATCAACGACTTACCTTCTCGGCGGAAGACAACGCTACCAGTGAAAGGAGAGCGAGGAGATACATTTTTGTATTTTTTTCACGGGTCAGGGAAACGTCCAAGTGACCCCTGCGCTCTTTCAAACGGAAATGAAGAAAAATACGAATGTTACTGTTTTTTTTTGAAAAGGGTAGAATAATATTTACTAACGACCCAATTCGACTGATAAGATTACAAGTGCGAGGCGCTTCGACGATAGTCGTGCTAGTTTCAACGAATATTTTTGCGATAGTTACTTATAATACGTTTGTAATTTTAGCGTACGCACTGAAATACTCGTTGTCGAGGTCGCAGTTTCTGCGAGTCAACCAGTGAGTCAGTCACTATTTTCCGGAAAAATATTACGATGTACGAGTAATTTGTAATGAGGTTGTAATATTCGTTAATCGAATTGGAACAATAAATTTGTTATCGAAATGAATTGTTTGATTAAGTGAAATAATTAGCTGGTTAGCTCAGGTAATTAATTATCTAAGAAAACTAATTAATGTACCAAAGCTACTAACAAGTTAGTTGATAGACGAATTGGTTAATTAAACTAGTTTTTTGATTAACAGAACGAAATTTAATGTACGAATAATTTATAACAAGCCTTTAATATTCGTTAATTCAATTAGTTAATTGGACCAATAAATTTGTTCACCAAATGAAGTGTTTGATTAAGTGAAATAGTTAGCTAGTTAACTTGGGTAATTAATTATCTAAGAGAACTAATTAATGTACCAAAGCTACCAACAAGCTAATTGATAGACGAATTGGTTAATTAAACTAGTTTCTTGATTAACAGTACGAGTAATTTGTAATAAGCCTGTAATATTCGTTAATCCAATAAGTTAATTGGACTAATAAATTTATTACTCAAATGAATAGTTTGATTAAGTGAAATAATTAGCTGGTTACCTTAGGTAATTAATTATCTAAGAGAACTAATTAATGGACCAAAGCTACCAACAAGCTAATTGATAGACGAATTGGTTAATTAAACTAGTTTCTTGATTAACAGTACGAGTAATTTGTAACAAGTTTGTAAAATTCGTTAAGCCAACCAGTTAATTGGACCAATAAATTTGTTAACCAAATGACTAGTTTGACTAAGTGAAATAATTACCTAATTAACTCAGGTAATTAATTATCCAATAAAACTAATTAATGTACCAAATCTACCAACAAGCTAACTGACAGACGAATTGGTTAATTAAACTAGTTTCTTGGTTAACAGTACAAGTAATTTGTAACAAGCATGTAATATTCGTTAAGCCAACCAGTTAATTGGACCAACAAATTTGTTAACCAAACGAAAAGTTTGATTAAGTGAAACAATTAGCTAGTTAACTCGGGTTATTAATTATTCATTAGAGCTAACTAATGTATCGAAGATACCAACAAGGTAATTGATAGACGAATTGGTTAATTAAGCTAGTTTCTTGATTAACAGTACAAATAATTTATAACAAGTCTCTAATATTCGTTAAATCAACTAGCTAATTGAACCAATAAATTTGTTAACCAAATGAATAGTTTAAGTAAGTGAACTAATTAGCTAGTTAACTCGGGTAATTAATTATTCATTAGAGCTAATTAATGTACTAAAGCTACCAACAAGCTAATCGATAGACGAATTAGTTAATTAAACTAGTTTCTTGATTAACCCAGCTAATTAATCGATCACCTAAATTACTCAATGCCTTAAAACAACCCACCCAATCATTCGAACCAAAATCCACTCAATTATTCAATTCAAATAAAAACTGTCGTTTCGTCAACATTTTAAAGACTCCTACATAAAAATCTGAGGGTCGATCTTAACTGTCCTATCCACGATGCCCCAAGTTAACTCCGTACGTTCTTGTATTACTATAGTTAGCTATTGGCCACACTGTTGGTTGGTCCAGATAGTGGACTCTCGCGAGCTTGGACCATGGGCTCACGTCGTCTACTCAATTTGCATGGGAAATGGCCAAGGATCCTACGTATCCCCTGACCCAATAATACGCGGCTTGGTTTGGGACGATGACGATGGGTTCTCGCAATACGAGACGGTAGAGCGCTCTCGCAACCGGCGGCATCCCCAGTTGGAATTCAATTACGCGAATGTAGCGTGTAGAGCTTCGACTCGAAGCGAGAGAATCGCATACACGTAACACATTTGAACAGTACGAGAAAGATAGGCATAGTGAGAGAGAGAGAGAGAGAGACAGACAGACAGACAGACAGAGGTAGAAAGAGAGAGAGAGAGAGAACCGCACGATACACCGCATACACATTCGAGCGGTGGGAAAACCACGAAACGATAAATCTTGGGGAAAACGTACACCATTGCAAAAGCCACCCCCCACCCCTATATCTCTCCCTCTCCCACTCTATACAACCGGAACACTCGTTATACGTTCCGTGAATGTTCGATTCCGACAAGCCCGGATGTCAATGTAGGGGGCTTCCCCCGCGAGGGAACCCCCCCCCCCCCCCCCCCCCCCCCTCCCCCTCCCCCCTATCTCTCTCTCTCTCTTTCTCTTTCTCTCTTTGGCTATATATTTGTCTCATAGTCGGTCCGGTGTGTTATTCGAACCGATTTCCGAGCTTCATATATTTAATTTACCCAAGGAATTCACGACGATCGGAATATCCCTGCTCTTTATTTATCGTTAGCGATAGCTAGAAGAGAGATGAATGGTACTTGCGACTGTGTATATTGATTGTATGACCACTGGGGATGCTTCAATGTCCTCCAAATTGAGGATGCGTAATTGGACAGTGTCGAGGGATGGTATTGATGCATCTCGATATAGTAAGCTTGGGGCAAAATGAAACACTCCGTCGGCGATAAATGTATTTACGAAATAGGAATGTTTCAATGTCAGAAATTATTTACAAAGTTTTTTTCGAATGATTTAAAACAGATTATTTAATATTAACATTTAATTAATATTGAATTATGCATAATTGTAGAATTATTTTTTAATATTTTCAATTTTGAGGATGCAAGTTGGAATGTTTTTATTCGAAAGAAAATTGAGAATCGAGTCAGAAAGTTAAATTGATGAATAATTTGCTAAAATTTCTTAAATGTAAAGGGATTATGAGAAATCATCCTCTAAATGTTGTTCGTAAGTACAAACTCTCTCTTTCTCTCTCCCTTTCTCTCTCTCTCTCTCTCTCTCTTGAATTTTACGAATTATATTATCTTCAATTTTGAGTATATTGAATGTTTCAGTACAGACAAATACTCGTGACGGTCAAAATATTTTCCTTGCAGTCAAAGAAAATGAACAATTAAGCACGAAAGCTAATTAAAAAAAGAAAATGAAAGAAAGTTCGAAAAATTCGTTTAAAGTTCAATCATAAAACGATAATGAGAAATAATCCCCTAAATATTGCTCATAAGTACACACGCTCTCTCTCTCTCTCTCTCTCCCTCTCTCTCTTGTCATTTCCCAAATGTATTATCTTCAATTTCAATCACATTGAATTTGCAAGAAAATTAACAATCGAACACAAAATTTAATTCAAAAAATAAAATTGATAAAATTTTGAAAAATTCGATTAAATTCCAACCATAAACGGATAATGAGAAATCATCCCCTAAATATTGCTCATAAGTACACACGCTCTCTCTCTCTCTCTCTCTCTCTGTCTGTCTCTCTCTCTCTCTCTCTCTCTCTCGTCATTTCCCAATTGTATTATCTTCAATTTCAATCACATTGAATTTGCAAGAAAATTAACAATCGAACACAAAATTTGATTCAAAAAATAAAATTGGTAAAATTTCGAAAAATTCGTTTAAATTCCAACCATAAACGGATAATGAGAAATCATCCCCTAAATATTGCTCATAAGTACACACTCCCTCCCTCTCTCCCTCTCTTGACATTTCCCAATTGTATTATCTTTAATTTCAATCACATTGAATTTGAAAGAAAATTAACAATCGAACACAAAATTTGATTCAAAAAATAAAATTGATAAAATTTCGAAAAATTCGTTTAAATTCCAACCATAAACGGATAATGAGAAATCATCCCCTAAATATTGCTCATAAGTACACACTCCCTCCCTCTCTTCACATTTCCCAATTATATTATCTTCAATTTCAAGCATATTGAATTTTCGAGTAGAGACGAATACTCGATAGCGATGTTGTATCGATTTGTTGAAGCAACGGGGTGTCTATAAAGGGGGTGAAAGTATATATTATCTTAATACACATATATCTATACCTATACCTCTGTATAATATCCATACTCTCCTCTCTCTCTCGTTCAGCGCATTACGCAAATCGTTCGAGGGACCTCGTGTGCTCCATTACCAAAAGCCCTCGCCATCCTCCCTCTCCTACCCCCATGAACGCGAGACTACGAAATTGCTTTGACCAGCAGGTGAGCGATTATGCCACGGGAAATTGGAACAATGCTCGGTGAAAACGGGTTATACGATGCCCGCGCATCTAACCGCTTATCCATTAGCAAGGACTGGCGAGTGAGCGAGAGGATGAACTACGGGTAAATGAGAGGAAGGGTTAGTTCTTTCTTTTTCAATTTTTACCACGAGATGGGCTTGCTGAATTCGCGTAAACTATGTCTATGGAGAACACTTGTATTTTTCGGTACAGGGAACCCCCGTTCTGTGCGAATGAAATAAGGGGGTGAAAATAAAATAGTGAAACAATATAAATATACAGGGTGAGGCATTAAGAGTGTTACGTACCAATAGGACTCGAACTACTCGTCATATACAAAAATATTTTTGATAACAGTTTTAATGTGCCAGGGAATTTAAAAATTATGACGCACCAACGACTAGATAGTGGTAGAGATAAGAGGAAGGTATAGGTACGCGTTAGAAATCAGTAAGTCGGTAATGCTCATCGAAGCAACACGTATGTAAATTCAAACAAAAATGGAAATAAAGTAACGTTCACACCAAATATTATTCTCAACTCGTCAATTCTAGAATGTTTCTCACAAATGTTCGAGAAGGTTGTCATACTGGGCAAGGGGTTGGTAAAACACTCGAGAAATCGTTGAATTATTTCATCAAGAATCAGGTTAGGAATTACTAAAAATCACTGGAAATCGCTCAAGTCCAATGGATTATTCCTGATTTCCTCGTGATTTTCCCCAAATATATAGGAAACCACAGGGAATCAAAAAGAAATCGTGTGAATTCGGGAATCGATTCCTCTTGAAAATCGTTGTGTCATCTTCGAGTGACCCACCCTTTATATTGAACCACCTTATATGTTATGGGTGGAGGGGTTGAAGATTTGTCAAGGTCACCTCTACTTTTTTAAACAAAATGTTACATTGTTTTTTCAATAATCTTGTATATCACTTCAAGCCTCGTAAATACATTAAGGGGTGAAAGTCGTTCAAGGTCATTCAAGGTCAGATGATACAAATCTAAATATCTCGTATCATTAACAGATATTTGGCAATTTTATAAAAACGTCACCAAAAAATGTTCCAAACAAAGATTGTCCCGTGCACAGGTGACCTTCAAATGCGACCTATTTTTTTCTAAAGTGAAGGTGACTTTCACTATGTGTCAATGTTACCATCAAAATACTAACAAAATTAGTTCGACGATATTTTTGAACACTCAAACTTTGGATAAAATATTTTTCGATACGATCAATAGTTTGAGTGTCATTACTTTATAACACTTTATGTGCCTCACCCTGTATGTATGCACATGTGCACGTGTGTGTGTGTCCAGGATGAGGTTGGCAAACATGGTTTTTGGAACGGTTTTCTGCCCGCTGCCAACGCACATAATGCTAGCTTTCGCCCTTTATCCTTCTCTTTCCTTTTCTCTTTTCTTTTCGTATACACATATATGTATATGGGTGTGTATGTGTGTGTGTGTGCATGTGAGAATGCGTCTCGTCTATTTTCCAAAAAATCAAAGGGCTCTTGGAGCACTGCCAACGATAGAATGAGAAAAGCCAGTCGCGAGAGCTCGACGACGAGCGACATTGTTCGCGTTGTTTCACCAGTCCGCGAGCCTGTCTGTTTTTCATCCCCCCCATACATCCCTCTCTCACCCCTTTTCTCTTTTCTCGCTCTCCTCTCTCTCTCTCTCTCTCTCTCTCTCTCTCTCTCTCTCTCTCGCTCTCGCCCCCCCCCCCCCCCCCCCCCCCCCCCCCCCCCCCCCCCCCCCCCCCCCCCCCCCCCCCCCCCCCCCCCCCCTCCCC
>JAPYZU010013201.1:0-10692 GCA_030523005.1 Tryphoninae sp. B BG-2022a | reverse complement strand
TTTCGATCGATATCGCGAAATCTCGAAAAATCGACTTTTGACGATGCTGTATCTCCGTTTTCGTTTGACTGACAGAAAATTACACGAATAACTTTTTGACAAGCTCGCCGAGCACTTGACAATGAGCCAAGAAGCATCCGGATAGCTCAACTTCTGTGGCTGCGGCGAACCATCGAAAATCGCAATTTTTGGGACCCATAGGAGGGGTCCCAAAAAAAACGCCTCGGCGATGAAGTAGATTTTTTTGCTCCAAAACCCCTTTATTTCATGATATTCATATTACGCGGGAAATTCCCGATTCCGAAGTGATGCTACAAACCCTGTTTGGACGAAAAAAAAATTTGACCCCTCCGGACCCCCCAAAGTCCCCAAAAAAAAAATTTGACCCCTCCGGACCCCCCAAAGTCCCCAAAAGTAAAATCCGAATATCGACTATCGGCACCTGCCGGGGGTCAAAATTTTGTTTCGTCCAAAAAGACTTTGTAGCATCACTTCGGAATCGGAAATTTCCCGCATAATACGAATATCACGGAATAATGGGGTTTTGGAGCAAAAAAAAATTTGTCCCATCAACTAGGTGAGTTTTAACAGCCCCCCCCCCCTGTTGGCCCCAAAAATCGCGATTTTCAAAATGCCGTCAAGGCCACAAAAATTAAGCTATCCGTATGATCCTTGGCGGCTTCTCGAGTGTTCGACATGTTCTTCAAAAAGTTATTAGTGCAATTTTCTGTCATCCGAACAAGAACGGAGAGATACAGCATCATGAAAAGTCCATTTTTCGAGATTTCGCGATATCGATCGAAATTGACCCTATCTGAATCCCAGTGAATTTTAATCTTTTTTCAAGCTCTAAAAGCCTATATAGATCGCAAATTTGTCATTAATAATAAAATAATAAGTCGTTTTTTGCTGCCGTTCGAATTTCTCTGTGAAGAAGTCGAAAAACTGAAACTTTCCATAAATTACAATATATCGAGCTTATAAAAGCGATATTCATATTCCGCAGGAAATCTCCGATTTCACAACGCCTCTTCAAACTCTTGCTCACCGTAAAAAACGCGCCCCCCCCCGCCCCCCCCGGACGGTGCCCCCCACTAACGATGGTAATCGACGAACGCATCACCTTGTGGGCGCTCCGCGCGTTTTTTTGCTTTCCAATTCTTTTTCTTTCGCTACCTATCCGCGAACATGCTCTTCGAAAAGAGACGCAGAACTTTCTAAGCGACTGCATAACGATTTCGCTCCTCGAGCTAAGAGACCGAGGGTGAGAGAGAGAGAGAGAGAGAGAACCCTACATCTGTATTGGTGCCCCAACAATTTTCTCCCAGATTGCGAAATACGTGCACTAACTTTATCACACATACATATATACATACGTATTCGCGTGTCGTAGCGAACAAGCGAGTGCGCGAGCAGTCGCACATAAACATATATAACCCACAGTACCTAGCCGCCTTCTCATTGCCCCTGGAAGCTCGAGAGACCGCTTTCGTTCTCGATATGTTAACGGACACATACGAGCGAGGCCCCTAGAGTGATACAAGGGATACGAAGCAACGCGAACTCGCGGAGAAGCTTTTACGACCATTTCCCCCTTCTCTTGCGTGAACTGTTAAAATCTCACTGCGATACGTAACATAGCAAATCCCATGCAGACATCCCCCTCGTGTTCAAATTAATCTCCGACGCGAGAAATCAATCCATCCGATTCTCCCGATAAAATAAAAAAAGAAAAAGAAACACAAGAAAACGAGGATGATAATATCGAAACGTATGACGAAAATTATTATCATCATTTCGTTGGTTGTATCAAAGAGATAAAAAATGATAAATCTTTTCGACAAGTTCGTCCTGATTTAACGTTATCGCGATAATAAATTTGCATATTCCGCGGTACGTAGATACGTTCGCGTATACGTAGGTTCTCCACTCGTAATGAGAAAACGTTTAAATTGGCAAGATATAATAACACACGTCTGTTTCCGTTCCAGTGGCATTTTCACGTGTTATTATTGCTGCGCGAACCAGACTAGATTAACGAAGCAATCATTATCGTCTGCTTCGTGTCTCTGTCAAGGGACGTATTTATATAAGTATATCTATATCTGTCTATATGTCTAGTGCGTCTAGGCTTGAGTTAAATCCTCCAGTGTGAGACTCTCTAACGGTCCGCTGTCCGCGTCCCCCCCCCCTCTCACCTCCCCCTCTCCCGTCTCTCTCACACACACACACTCTCTCTCTCTCTCTCTCTCTCTCTCTCTCTCTCTCTCTCTCTCTCTCTCTCTCTCTCTCTCTCTCTCTCCTCTCACTCCTTGCGTCTCTTCGCAGTTTCTCTCCGAGTGTGTACGCAACGCCGCCACCGCGTCTTTCCGTCCCGTTGGGCGCGTTGGCTCACATCACTCTCTCGGTTTGTCGCACACTGTCCTTCATACACACTGTATGTGTGTAAGTGTGTCTACAACCAAGTTCACGTATTCCTCTGTCACCTACAATTGCAAACAGAGAAAGAGGCAATGAGATAAAGTGAGAGACAGAGAGAGAGAGAGGGAGGGAGAGTATTGTCAATTGCAATCAACAGAATCGTCGGTCTAGTCGTTAATTATCACGTTGTCTGTCCTCGCAATCCCAAATGAGAGATCGATCAAATCTCATTATCGTCGAAGATACCGTATTTCGCAAATATGGATTAGAGTCCAATAATACACACGCTTTTAAGCCCGTAGCGTGCGTTATTACACAAAGTCGAATTTGTCACTAGTATTTAATTCTCGACGCTCTTTACTTCTCCTCGTTTTTATTACTTTTTTTTTTTGTCGCGTAATTCAATATATCATTGTCATTCCGGGCGATTAATTTAATTCGTGATTAATGCCATATAGTCTTTGGATTAAAAAAAAGGGAAAGGAAAAGAAGCGTCAAGCTCGAAGCCAAGGAGTTTCTGACGCCTCTTCTCTCTCTCTCTCTCTCTCTCTCTCTCTCTCTCTCTCTCTCTCTCTCTCTCTCTCTTTCCCTCTCTCTCTCTCTCTCTCTCTCGTTTTACTCGTTTCGTTTTTCATTAGGACTCTCGCATAGAGACGAATCTCTCGACCCTCTCTCATTCTATCTCTCTCTTACTCTCGCGTGCGCGAGAGCTCCGAGACCGCGAGGTTTGGTTGGAAACTTGGACGGAGGGCCGTCTAAGTATACCCGTGTTATTTCTGGCGGGAGCTGACGCACCGTTTCTTCCCTCTCGCGTTTTCTCTCTTCCGACTCTTTGCCTTCTCTCGTTCCGTACGCTTGTCCCTCCGTGTGTGTCTGTGCTTCGGTGTATTTCTTTTTCTCGCGTGTATATGCTCGCCCCACGTTTCTCTCTATAATATTATGTGTGTATATATATATATATATATATATATATATATATATATAACACACGGCCACACACTCGACCGCCTCAATTTCGCTCTGGCAAAACTCGTCGAGGGCTCTCGCTGATATGAAATGAACTCGTCCCTGTGTACGACGAGAATCTCGATCGACTTTTTACTTTTATTTCCTTCGCTCTATTTTCCTTTGAGACGAGTGAATAAGACGTCCATTGGTTTAATTTTAACGATGATGAATAACGAGTTTTCGAAATTAAGCCACCTCCCAATATCAAAAGAATTACAAAATGAAATATTCGTCAAGCGTTTAATCGTCCGAAAGTTATTTACTCTTAAATTTGAAAATTGACGCAATTTTCGATAAAAATAATTCGTATTATTATTCATAATTATTGTCTCTTGTTTCAATCGATATTAATCAATTCGTAAGAATCAAATGCGTAGTTTCGTTTATCGATGGGGAAACATAAATTTTGAAACTTTTTCGTAAAGTATTTTTATGATATTCCGGTGGTATGGCTCACCCACGAGTTTCCTGGACAATGCGCGTGTATCGGTTCCGTAAAACCAGACACTTGGCACGTCGCGCTACTCGCTCTGGCGTGCCGAACGACACACGGCAGCGTGGAGACCCAAACTGGATATGGAAATTCAGAGAGTTCTATTTACCAAGAGGAAATAGTGTAATGGGTTCGACAAATATACTGAAAGAGCGAGAGATCGATAGACATGGAGAGAACGAGAGAGGGAGAGAGACGAGTTATCAGGGGTGAACCAGAAGAAGGGAGAAAATACGCGCATATATATATATATATATATATATATATATATATATATATCCATAGGTGTATATATATATATATATATTCAACGTATCACCTGTTACTGCGCCGTTATTACGATTCCAATGGCCAACGGAAACTCAGCTGCAAGACTGTTCAACTATTTACCTTCTTTTCTCTCGCTTTTTTCCCTCTCTTTACACCACCACGCGGTACTATCTTTTCGTTCGTTTCCATCGAAAGAAGAAACGGAAAACCAACTACCTATGGATATTCCGGTTTGAGAATTTATAAATTCGATATGGAAGTGACTAATGTTAAAATCCTCATATAATAATTCTCGCTGCTGGGTGATTCGAGAAAGACAAAAATACGGTACGTTGGATTTATGGAATGAGAAAAGGGAACAAAAATTATTCGTGTTTGATCGAATTAATTATAAAAAAGAAATTGTTTAATGGAAATATACTCATTAATAAACAGCTCGATGAAAAAATTCAATTTATTGATAAGAAATGAAAATTGTGGAAATTTTAATAATCTTCTTCCATACAACTAAAAATTGCTCACGAATTTTGACTCTCGATCACGCGCGAGAACTTTATTCCTATTTGTGGGTAAAAGTCCCGTGCAGCGAGAGCAAGCGTATAATAATGGAACCGCGTAATACCCGTGTAAAGGCAAAAGCCCTCGCGAGCATGGAAGGTACGTGAGAGAGAGAGGATTTTCTTGGATAAGGCTTCGCGGAACGAAGGGAAAGAACGAACAAGCGAGAGAGAGAGAGAGAGAGAGAAAGATAAAGATAGAAAGGACCTCGTGAGTTTCGTATAGTAACTAAGAGGAGGAGGCAAAAGTCCGCCGGATAGAGGGATATACGCCAAGGATGGGAGTTGGAGAGGGATGAAGGAGAGTTTGGAGGAGAAGAGAGAGAGAGAGAGAGAGAGAGAGAGTCCTACACATGCACAAGCGTCTCGCTCCCTCCTTCAATAATTCTAGCATATACACATATAGGAGATTCTATGGTACCCTTCTCACTCGCAGTTATGAATAATTCAACTTATGGAAGAAGCGCGACGAGCCGTTGGGAGAAGGCTCGCGCGTCCGTGTCTTTCCACCACGCCTCGCGTGATCCTCCTCCGTCGGGCTGTGCGTCGGCTACCCGGTTCCTTCGTAGCGCGCGCGCGTCTCCTTACACGCACGCACACGCACGCACGCACGCACGCGTCTTTGGAGAAACATAGTCGAGCTGGAAATATATCCCCAACCGCGTATGCTCCTGTGTGTACTCGTAACCCTGTAATACGTTACGCATGCGCGCGCGCGCGCGCGCGCCTGTATGAGTATGCTTGTGTGTGTGTGTGTGTGTGCGTGTGTATGTGTGAGCTCGCACACGTGTGTATGAAAAAAGGAAGAAGAAAAAACACACGCAATAGGAGCCTCCAGTTATTCACTTCAACACACGCGTCTCGTCGTTTATTCCTTCGTGTGTTAAACACGCTCTCGTGTTCGGCTCCTTCTTACTTCGATTCTACACTTTTCTTCAACTCACACGCGTATCTATCTACCTCGTGCAATTTATCATGCGAATCGTGCTTTCTCTCTCTCTCTCGCTCTCTCTATCTTTCTGTTTTATTTTTATTTTTATGGTTTTAGTTTATTTGTATTCTTGCATCGTGGCTTATTTTCTATGTTTTCTCTTGTGATATCTCGGAAAATTGTCATAGGTTTTTCCAAAGTATACTAGGGCAGAGTAAAGTTATCGATCAATTAATTTCTCTCTCTCTCTCTCTCTCTCTCTCTCTCTCTCTCTCTCTCTCTTATTTATTTATTTATTTTTTTTCATATTTTTAATTTATTTTATTTTTCATTTTTATTCTTGTATCGAGTTTTATGTTCTCAGTTTTTTCTTGCCAGCGTTTGTGAGAGCCGAAAAAAATTAATTATTGTGTTCAGTACTGGTTGTTAATATTGATTATTATTGTATCTCGAAAAATTGTCATAGGTTTTTTATTTTTCATTTTTATTCTTGTATCGAGTTTTATGTTCTCAGCTTTTTCTTGCCAGCTTTTGTGAGAGCCGAACAATATTAATTATTGTGTTCAGTTCGTGTTGTTAATATTGATTATTATTGTATCTCAGAAAATTGTTGCAGCTTTTCCCAAAGTATACTTGGGCATAGTAAAGTTGTCAATCAATCAATCAATCTCTCTCTCTTTTATTTTTATTTATATATTTTAATTTTATTTTCTGGTTTATTTTATTTTTTATTTTCATTCTTTTATCGAGTTTTATGTTCTGAGTTTTCTCTTGCTAACCTTTGTGGGAGCCGAACAATATTAATTATCGTATTCAGTACGTGTTGTTAATATTGATTATTTTATCTCGGAAAATTGTTGCAGTTTTCCCCAAAGTATGCTAGGGCATAATAAAGTGATCAATCAATCAATCAATCAATCAATCAATTTCTCTCCATCTCTCTCTCTCTCTCTCTCTCTCTCTCTCTCTCTCTCTCTCTCTCTCTCTATCCTTCGTTTGCACGACCTTTAGCACAACGAGAGATCTTCCATACACGTGCATTTCGTCGAGCATCGCGAACGGTGGATGCTTCGAACAATACATTTTTGTTTTCTTTTCCCGCGTAAACGCGATCGTGCCGTGAGCTGTAGCTCGCTCGTTACCCATGTGCGACACGCGAGCTGCTTTTCATCATTGTTTCATAAATTTTGCATAATTTATATTTTTCTTTCGTTAATTACAACGATATTAAATTATCTGTAATAATAGATCGAACACGATTCTCTAGTATATGTAACATTAATTTATTTATCAATCATAAACCATCGGTATTTAGTTTGATTTAATTACGTAATTAAACGTTGATTAAAACACGTTATTATTTGTCTCTTTTACGACACAGTGTCAAGCAAAACGTAATGTCTTCTTTGTTTTCAACGTAATTAAAATTTCCGTCTTTTATTTGTTTGTCGCCGGGATAGAGTTTGAGAAAGAAAGAAAGAAAGAAAGAAAGAAATAAAAGAAGAAAAAGGGAGAGAAAGAAAGAATAATCGCGCGAGTTAAATATCCCGAGTCACGTTTCTCGCTGTATTCAATGGGCTCGCGATGTAATTGTCGCGTATGTATAATAATAACTCGCGCATGCGCGTCATTGTAAGGCCGACGTTACATATGAGCATGCATACGCAGAAGTGACGTAGAGTGCCCACAAATTTGCTCGCACTTTCAAAGAGCGAGCGAGCGAGCGAGCGAGAGAGAGAGAGAGATAGTGAGAAAGAGAAAGAAAGAACGAAATAAAGAAAGAAAGAAAAAAAGGAGAGAGCGTTTTGCGTCGAGGGCGCTGCATCGTTGCACCCGATCCCTCGTTACGGATGCACGATGCATCCGACGACGACAGAGAGGCGGTTCTCCGCGGCGAGCGAAGAGCTGCGAGCGGCTCGACGCTCACGTTTGCGCGCGCGAACTCGATGCGAGAAGGTTCATTCACCCCGTCGCGTTCGGAAAGAACTATTACAGTGGTGTTATACGCATTTTATGCATGTGCGAGCTGACGGCACGCATGTCCGAGTTTGTCCGGTAAATATATGCGGGGTACGATATATATATATATATATATATATATATATATATATATATGTTTCTACGTTGAATCCGAATCGATATTATTCGAAGGTCGATCGTTAAATGACTCATTCGTCAGGACACGAGGATATTTTTATCTCTCTCTCTTTTTTTCTCTCCCGTTGCACGCGACCTACCGTATTATTTTTCCATTTATCTATATCCGCGTATATGTACACATCCGCATCGAGCGGTACGCGACAAACTTAACGCTAATTCTTAAAACAAATTTGCCCACGTTATTATTCGCGCTTCTTTCTTTACAACGGATACACACCGAAAGAAACGAGCCAGAGAGAGAGAGAGAGAGAGAGAGAGAGAGGTAGATAGATTCTGGCAAATGATTCTTGAATAATTTATCACGTTGTCTCACTGAAATTCTTGGATTTATATTACCGAATCGCGCGTCGCGCATCAGACATACGAAATGTGTTTCCTCTCGATAGGAACATGATTTCCGTTTAACTTGCACCTTCAATCGCGTCAATCAATCTTCCTCTCTTTTTCTCTCGCTCGTTCCACCACCTTCGTGAAATTCACGTTCTCGAAGCTTGTTTCGAGATGTTCTTCAACCTTTCTTGAGATGTTATTTTTCTAGAAGGATATTTCTTTATTTTTTGTTTTGTTTAGTATTGTGAAAATGTATCCATACATTTTTGTTTGTACAATTGTTACAGACGGAACTGTGAAAAGTTCAATCGTGTCGAAAATTTGGATCGGATTATTCGAAATTCAAGTTTTCTTATCATTCTTTATCGACTCTTTATAGTTACCTTCTATAGCGATGTATCACAATGGGAACTGTATGTACGAGACAGTTGAAGGGAAAGGGAAAGAGAGAGAGAGAAGAGCGTGTGTACATAGCTGAAAACGTGTGTGCCAACCGGTAATTTGCGTCTTTCTCGTGGAACATCGAGTATCCCTCTACCTCTGGTTCTCGCGAGCTTGGCAAGACCTTCTCGACATCAGTGGGGTATCCAGCATCGTGGGGAGATACACGAGAGAAGCGCGGGAGCAAGAGAGAATCGAACGGGCCTTTCGCGTGTGTGTACCTATGGCCGGCGGACTAGTCGACTCGACCCGACTCTCCTATACTCGACTCTCGATGGATGAGAGTTTCGCTCTTCGTTTCATGCTTCCGATGCTGCTGGTGGCCGGCGCGCGAGCGTGTATTGAGAAGCGCGCGCTTTGCCCGTTAGTTCTCTCGCTCTGGCTCCAAGCCAGGGCGACTTACCCAATTAGGTTTCATCACTGGGTCGTCCTCCGTCGCTTCCCTTGGGCCTGCCAATATTTGCAATAGATCGGCCACGCACTATCTCCAATCCCGTTGTATCGATATGGCAATAAGCAAGTCATGCGATACACAGATACAGAGATAGGAAGATGGAGAGAGAGAGAGAGAGAGAGAGAGAGAGAGAGAGAGAGAGGAGAGAGAGAGAGAGAGAGAGAGAGAGAGAGAGAGAGAGGGATTACCTTCTCACTCGTACCGTTCGTTCGCTCGCATTTAGTCCGATAATTCTCGCCAGGTTCCTCGATCTGACGATAGCACTCGAGTGTTTGTCCTCGCTTATGCAGTTATATACGTTTTGGCGTCGATATATACGCGTATTCTCATCCCTTCAGACGTCGAGAGTCTCCATCGACATCCGGTCATGCAATTAATGCGCATCGATGATTCGATATAACGGATATTGGGCGTTGCATTAGACTCTGCGATTGACGTTGACGAATGATGATTATACGTCGTCCGTTCGATACGTGCCACATACTCAGGGCGTTATTTTCTTTTCACTTTCTATTATTCGTACATCAGCTTCGAAATCTTTGTTTTTCTTCGAAAATAATTTTTCGAACGAGTTTCAAATTATTGTTTGATTTATGTGATTTTTTGTACTGTTTTAGAAAATTGATCGTGTTTTCGTATTTTGACCGACGGAATCGCAACAAATCAAGGATAAAACCACAATATTCGATTTGTCCGGAGAATTTGCAATTCAGCAACCTCGCTACAAAGTCTTTTCACACAAAAAAACAATTAATTTTTTCAACAGCCTCGAAGTTCCATAAATGACTCGCAATTTTGTACTTTCGATACTTTGAAACAGTCGCAATTTATTTTTATCCCAAAAGACTTCGTAAGTTCGTTGCAAAACCGGAAATTTCTCATACAACACGTATAATAACGTTCTCATTCTCGATTTATCGCAAATCGTCGTTAAACAGGAGGAAAAAAAATGTGGATATCAACATTTTTCCAAGATATGAAACCTGAAATATTGTAAAGAATTCATGCTCAACTGATATTATCCTTATCGACGATATAGAACGGGTTGGCACAAATTTAGCGAGTGGAGTAAAAGACAAGTGCGACAAGAGGTCGAGAAGTGAGGGATCCCGAAGGTTATTGTTATTATGCCGGTACAGGGTTGCCTGGGTGAATAGAGTGGGATGAGAGGGAGAGCATGTGGGGTAGGATGGCAGAAGGGGGGTCGGAGTGTGGGGGGGGGGGACTGGGGGTGAATTCCCGCGAGAGGGCTCTGCCGATGCCGCTGCTGCTGCTCGCTATCCCAGGCATTCGATTTGGTATTTTTCTTTGTGTATCGCAAATAGTTCGAATTTTTCACCAAGCAGGCCATTGATATATCGTGCCGCGGGGTCCTTTGAGCTCTTTCTCTATCTCTCTAGCTCGCTGCGCTGGCTCCGAATTATCTTTTGGTCAGACATTCAGACTTTTCGCAACGGCACATGGGAACCCCTTTGTACCGGTCAATTTACTCCGTATCTCTTCTCTTTCCCTCTCTCTCTCTCTCTCTCTCTTCCTCTCTGTCGCTTCACTCTGCGTATACCTTTTTTTATTATCTCGTTCATTAATTTCCCTCTCTCCGCACAGAGCAAAATCCTCAACGTTCAAT
>JAPYZU010013166.1:0-13707 GCA_030523005.1 Tryphoninae sp. B BG-2022a | reverse complement strand
ATATAATATAATATATAATATAATATATAACATATAATATAATATATAATATAATATATAATATAGCATATAATATAATATATAATATAATATATAATATAACATATAATATAATATATAATATATAATATAACATATAATATAATATATAATATAATATATAATATAACATATAATATAACATATATAATATATAATATATAATATAATATATAATATATCTAATATAAGTAAGTATCGACGTTTAATTTGTAATTAAAATTGATGTTAAAGAAATGTAAATAATGTGTGATAGAAAAATTCAAAGTTTGATTGAACTGACAATTTACATGAACGCTACAGGAGAAATTTGATTTAATGGTTGCTAGGATGGCGATAAATGAGACAGATTTTCTTAGTCCTTTGAGAATAACCGTGTCGACAGGTTTATGGATATCTCGATACCCGTATTTTATAAATAACGTGTCATCGTAGCTGATACGAGGAAGTGTCGAACGTTATCTATTGAGCCGTAATCAGCGATGCGTCATGGTTTATATCGATGGTATAATATGAAACACGTCGTAAAAGATTTCCTTGTCGAACCTCACGGGGTGCATGCACGATTCGACCCCTTTTCAAAAAGCTACCGCTTCGTGAAAGACACCGCGTACCCAAACCCTAATAATAATCCAGGTAAGAATATAACGAAACCAGTAGGATTTATCTTTTTAATAATTATTTACACCTTTGCACGTTTCCTGAACTAAAAGAATTATTTTTTAAATAATTTCTATACATTCTTCGTCGAATATTATTATTATTATTCGCCATGATATTATTATTTAATTGCAACAAATTGGCTGCCATCAAAATTAATCAATGTAATAATATTTAATGATACATAATCATAATAATAATATAATTTTTAATTAATTGAAAATTCGGTGTAAAAACAGTTTCGTTATTTTTCATATTTCTATCGATCATCGAATTTCAAGGTTATTGAAACTTCGAATTCCAGACAATGCAAATACAAGAAGAGGGAGCGAACAATCTTCCCCAAAGTCTTTGGTAACATGACAAAACCCCAAGAAAAATTGCGTTCCTCCCCCTCTGACTATAAACCCCTAATACCTATAGGTATAATTTTCTCCGATGGCGTAGCTTCTCGCCAACGTACTTATTGACTTATGTCCCTACGAGAAGAAAAAGAGAGAGCGAAAGATCTCCTTGCGCGGTTGGAATCTCAGCTGTCGTTTGACTTAATCGCGCAAGCGAACACGAGGACGAAATCTCTCGTTTCTCCCTCTCCTACCCTTGATTTCGTGTCTTTCTCTCTCTCTCTCCCTCTCTTGTAAATATATCGCGTGTATATAAAATTTTTCTTTGACGAGAAACGAGAGGGGTCCTACGCGAGGACCGAAAAACCTCCCCTCTGGCCGCATCGAGGGGTGATTTCTTCGCACATGGATTGTTCCACACGTTATACACACCTCGAGAGGGTGTGTTGAGAACTCCTACAATGATGTGGCTCGAGTCCCGCAGCATGAGGAGAAGCAGCGCAGCTTCCATAAAGCCAGAAGCCAAAATACCCCCCATCGAATCTTACGCGACTAAAGTACGAATTATTGCGTCGTCTGGGACATTCGGCATGGTGTCTCGACTACTGAGATGAATGCTCGCACGAGAAATTCGGAGACGTGGGGCACGGGCCACGAGACGATTTATATATGTGGGATTCGTATATTGATATAGCGGTTCCACACCTTTCCTCAGCCCTTATACAATTTTTGCATACATACGAACCCACACGCACATATCTATCCATCTATATATATATATATATATATATATATATATATATATAATATGTAATACAATATAATATAATATATATAATATATAATATAGTATATAATATAATATATAATATAATATATAATATAGTATATAATATAATATATAATATAATATATAATATAATATATAATATAATATATAATATGATATAAAATATGATATATAATATGATATATAATATAATATGTAATATAATATATAATATAATATATAATATAATATGTAATATAATATATAATATAATATATAATATAGTATATAATATAATATATAATATGATATATAATATAATATATAATATAATATATAATATAGTATATAATATAATATATAATATAATATATAATATAATATATAATATAATATATAATACAATATATAATATAATACATAATATGATATAATATAATAATAGTATAATATCATATAATATTGTATAATATGTTCTATATATATAAAACAATATAATAATAAATATAATAAATATATATGTGTATATATTATTATTTTTATATTTTTCATCATTATATTTTACGTATTTATCTATTTATAATATCATTATTTATGTAAACACGTAAAGTAATACGTACGAGGTTCCACGTAAGCGTCTCGCTCGCACGAAATCACGTTACGATGTGCGAAAAACGAAAAGAAATTGCGAGGAGTCGGTGAATACGTTTCGAGGGGGTATAAGGCGCGGGAAGAGCGCTCAGCTGCTTTGCGTCCCGTGAAAAGTTGGCGCAAAGGGTCTCCGACCCCCTCAATACACAGCTGCTTGATGCACCACGAGGGCACATGTAGGAATTGTACCACATATAAACGCACGGTATATCGAACGCACCTCCAGACTAGCCACATGTACCGTCGATTTCTCGTCGCAAGAACCCCGCAAGCTCGTTCCATATACGACGAAAGTTCTTATGCAACGTTTATCAAGACTCGATTACATCGACACTGCTCTCTTGTACGAAACATTTTCTTACGTACTGGAACCAAAAAAAAAGAGCAACAAATCGTCGTAACAGGACGTAGATAAGAAAAGACAGAACGTGACAGTTCACACTCCTCGACGCCATCGCACCTGTGTTGTGCATCGTTATCAAAAATGTTCTCATTAAAAATTGAAATGTGCCGAGGAGAGCGACCCTTGACGTTATTTTTTCAGCTTACGGGGTTCACTCGCAACGACTTTGACGACGGTAAAAAATACTCGAGGTGAAACGTTTAATCAAGGAAAAAAAGTTGTATTCAAAATTTACTTTTTCGATTCGTTTGTACGTCGTAAATTGTAGATTGTATATTACTAGAATTTATTATTAGAAATTAATTAATTGTTTATTGAATTTTATTAATGAACAGAATTTGTTTATCTTTTTTTTTACTATAATTTAACATAGGTACTTAAACATTAGGGTTATTATATAATTTCAAAATTCTTAAGAAGCCTGTTTCAGTCTTGTTATTTTCTAATTATTATTTCATTTCCCTACCCGGTTTATGAATGAAGTTTTCGGTAGGAATCTTATTTTTTCATCTTTTAAGTTAAAATGAAGCAAACACTAATTCAATAAGACGATAATAATATTAATAACAATAATGTAAAAACTGTACCAAAAAAATTATGTATGTCTCGTCAAACTTAATATAATAATATAATAATAAATATAATAAATAATATATAATAATAAGTATAATGAATAATGTAATAATAAATATAATGGATAATATAATAATAAATATAATAAAGTAAAATAATAATAATAATAATAATAATAATAATAATAACAATAACAATAATAAATATAATAAATTAAAATTAAAATAATAATAATAATAACAATAACAAATATAATAAATTAAAATTAAAATAATAATAATAATAATAATAATAACAACAATAACAAATAAATAATAATAATAATAATAATATGAAAAATGAAATAAAAAACTATATCTGCTTCGCAAAAATTTGTGGCACACTCATATTACGGCTGGAGTAACCGCGAGGAGCAGGTTCTGAATCCTCAAAAGAGGATATCCGGCTGTCCATATACATAGTCCTGAAACATCTCCCGAAGACGCATCGAATATGTATCTCGCACCCTCGCCCGTTAGTCGGGGGGCTTTGATTTTTGTGAGAACGAGTGCAGATGGTTCGCAGTATTGTGGGGTGAAGAGAACCGGCGCGTGCCGTGTGTCGATGCCGGTGCTATACCATCGCCGCACCACTACGCGCTATCGCTATTGTAGCAACGTCAGGATCAGCGATACTCGCGCGCACACTCACGCGCATGCGTGAATTCACACGGCGCGCGCACGATGGTGCTCGTTACGCGATCGAGTACTATGTTCACGCGTGCGCGCAGCTCGTACGAAGAATCGCGCACGCGCAACCGAAAGAGGGGCGCGTTCGCACGTTACGACGCAGGTACGATTATAATTTAGTGCATATGTGTGTGATACGTAATTACTACGCGTAAGATATATGGCATAGCGCAATGACGGGTATAGGAACACGATAGTTTTTAAATTGTAACGCATAATAACGAAAATCGTTAATTAAATCGTTATCGTTAATTAAAAAATGCAAAATTTATATTTTGCTTTTTTTTTCGTTATCGAAATTATTACAATGTTGTATACTTCCTTCCATGTGGAATTAGATTGTCGATACAAACTAATATGCAAAAAATTGATAATATTTCTTCGTTGGTAATAAAATAATGGAAAACACGAATAAGACTTAAGTAAATTTAATTTTTTATGTTTCCTACTCGATAAATTAACGTTCCCTTTTTTATTCTATTTTACTTTAACGTTTTATACGTTTTCAATGATTTCACTATTATTTTGGATATTCGTTAAAATGAATAAAAAAGGATGAAATTGATTAAATGTTTTGAAATGTTCGAGTTCAAAAATTGTAAATCTTTTTAGAATTTATTTTTCCAGCTGAAAATTCATTGATTAAAATGTATAAAAATTTATAAATACGTATGCAAATTTGTCACAGTACTTACACGTGTACATATTTACATTAGCTATAAATAAATATAACTATATACCTACTTTATACAATAAGAAAAAACGATGGGGTAACGCACGTAACCACTTACGTAATACCTGTCGCATGCTTCTTAATTCTACACACCTGCATATATAGAGCGTTGCTACGCGTTATAGGCCGTATCAAAAAATTTCCATGCATCGATCAATCGTCGAGAATGCGTTCATGCGATATATATATATAATACTTTCATATAACGCACACATCGATATATATATGTATAGATGTATGCGTTATATGAAAGTCTCGATGATGAGCCAAACCCCTTAAAATCTCGCGAAAACGAAGGGAACGAATCGATGATCGGATTTAGATCGGATTTGTAAGATTTTCATTTTTATCAAGATCCTTGCCCATCGACGTTTTTCGCACATCTGTGCTATATTGGCAACTCGTAATTCGCTTTAATTACGTATCGTTTCTTTGATAAGTCAATCAATTTTCCGTTCGTGAAATATTTATTCGATTGTATTTATCGTTGGACATTTTTTTGTTGTAAAGGACGAACACGCGTTAGGCAAATTAAAATTAAATTTATGCGAGAGGAAACAATGATTTTGTCACGATAAAATATCAAATTTTATTTTCAGTTGGTTTTTGCTCAATGTTTACAATATTTGAAAAATATCAAATTCTGCGTTTTTATACAAATATCGTGTCTAATTAGTGAGATGAGGCGATATTTGTAGGAAAAATATAAATGAATTTAATTTGTGTAAAATATAAATCTTATCGTTAGATAACATCCATCTATGACTTTATCGTTCCGTTCCATATCGTCGAATATCCGCTCACCCCACAATTCAATTCTTACAAATTGTTTATTTTTTGAAAATCCCTCAAGATTTCTCAGCCAATAAGTTTCATTATGTCGGGCACGAGACATTGTAGATTATGGAATATCGTTAAGGCAGCTGTCGATGAGAGTCACTGCGGTATCTATAACTATACACATACGCAAGAGCAAACGATGATGACCTCGTAACCGTAAAGTCTCGAGCAGTGGTGAGTCGAGAGAAAGAGGGAGAGAGAAGGAGTGAGCGAGAGAGCGAGAGAAGAGACACCTTTCGTGTGCCAATGCAGCTTCCTAAACGGGATCATCATCTGTTCCGTTCATGAATCCACACCCTTGCGACGTTCCAAGAGGGTTCCTTCGCGTCTCGCATCGTCCTGGACCGTTTTTGCCATTCTTTTCGATACAACCACCACCGTCATCCAGAAGACGAAGATGAAGAAGAAACTGGGAGAAGAGCGCCGGGCGCAGATGCAACGATGGGAGCGGGACGTCGAGTGAAAAATCTGCGATACTCTGTGCTATTACATATATACCGGGTGTACCAGAAGTTCTGGATCGTTTGGTACCTGCGGCCAGCTGGCGATGTCACGAAGTCACGTGCTAAGTCTGGACGATTAACTCGCGATAGTTTTTAAATGCGACACGATCTAAGTTGTCAAATCGGAGAGCTGGAACTGACTGCGTTCGACCGCGATCAAGAGAATAAGTATCCCGTATTCAAAGTTTGAGAGTTAATGTTACATGCGACGAGCGATTCGAACATGCGATTCGTACTGTCTTCGAAACTGAGCAACTAATCGCGTTAAAATTTTGAAGGCATCTAAAGAATTATGGCAAAAAGTGGATAAGCGTTGTATTTTTCGAAAATAGTTGTTATAATTCTCTAGATACCCTCAAAATTTTGACGCGATTGGTTGCTCACTGTCCGAGGAATAACGGTTCGCGATTTCGAATAGTTCGTCGCCTGTAACACTGACTGTTGAAGAAATATCGATTGTCGCGGATACAGCTCGTCGATCGTAGTCTCTTCAGACTCTGCTCGGACATTGACATAAAGCGAGGAACGCGCCTCTCGATTACAAACGTTTAGATCGTCTCTCATTTACAAACTATCACGAATTAATTGTGAAAACTTCGTAGGTGAGTTCGTGCCACTGCCAACTACCCGCAAGTACACGGTGATCCAAAACTTTTGGGACACCCAGTATATATATTACACCGCTGTATACATATATGTACTTTCCCGTATAAATGCCTATATATATATTTTGGTAGTAGGATTCTCGTCATCGACCGAAGTGATAGGAAGGAAAAAATAATAATTGATCGTACCCCTCGGCACTTCCGCAAGGACAGGGTGAGGAAATGATGAGGAAGCGAGTAGATGGATGGATCGCAATATGTACTTCCTCAGTCACAGCGGAAAGACGTAGCACACAGATGGAAACTAAGGAACGATGCCAGTGGGGTCACCGAGTTCATGAAATTCTCCCCTCTCTTACATCTATACATAGCGAGCTAAGACGAACGGGAAATCTTCGGGCAGATGCCGATTTTTTTTTTCTCTCGGTATCCCCGATCGATTATACACGGAGTTGGCTGATCGATTAATCGCGATGATAGCGTGATTTTTCACTCACCCTCTTCAAATTCCGACACGAGGAATTTTCTTCCGTTTTTTTTTATATCGTGCTTTTGCTTTCGTTCTTTCCTTCGCGATAACTAAAAAATTTGTGGTTTTTCTGGGAGGGGAGATTTTTTTCGCGAAAAAGAAAGACGGGATGCTGGCAGTTGGCACGTGACACGTCTGCTCACCGGGCAGGCTGATGCAAGCGAGTCTGGGGGCGATGGAGAGAGACCAGAGACGGTGATAAAGAAGAACGAGTCTTAGGAAGAGAGAAAAGTTTTTTTTTTTAGGGGTTGTGGAGAAGGGGGTGAAGAAACGACGGGGCTGCCCAGAGCATAAAAGTTTGTACGTGTAGCGGCGAATAAGAAACATCGGTGGGGTGCAATCTGGGACGGATTCGTCATTAAGGGGGTAAACCACTCTAGAAGTCGAAGAATATAACAGACTTTGGATTTTTTTTTCTTTTAAAAAAACTAAACAATATATCGAAATTCGGTAAAAGCGCTCTCATTATACAAGTATTGTGCACTGTTTATAAATTTTATCAGAGCTATTCTAAATAAAATCTCGGTTAGCTCGTGACAATCAACGTTCGTGATAAATTTAAACTAACAAAATTAAAAAATATTATATATCGCTTATATTTTTGTTCGATAATTTTCATTCTTATACAAAAATCAAAATATACGACCGTTGGTTTTTAAAGATCTTTCGATTTTTTACCCTTTCCCGGATCGATTCCTCATCTATGTATTTTTTTTGCAGACTTACGACACAACGGAAACAAGAACAGAAGATCCGGACGGGTCGGTGTGTCCCTCGAGGCATTACACCATTCTCGTGTATCTAGTTTCGAATTAAAGTTCATTCACACACGTGGCTCGCTTTATGCGACATGGCGGTGCAACGGGTCTATATACATATACATATATATCGTACAATAAACTGTAGTCTGTTACACACGGCCCGGTTTGGACTGGCGCTAAAGCTTCTTGATTGCTCATTGTCCTATCCTCTTGGGTTTTCGTGCGCGAGTGCGCACGTTGCGTAATCTCCTCGTCTTCGTTTCTTCCTACAGGTCATACATGCGTATATATACATGTATATATTTATATAATACACACACGCATAAATTTATACAGACACGCGTGCGCGCGTTAAAATTATCGAAGAATCCGGGTTACGGCTTTTCACCCGATGTGTCCACACAATCGAGACAAAATATTGTCGTACACAGTGAGCTCGAAAGGATTGCGAGGCCCGCTTTTTTTTTAATTCATTCGCGCATGCGTATATAAATACAATCTGGGGTAAATAAGAATTGTGGGACTGGAGCGTGAATGAAAATACGTGGCGTGTTAAGAAATAAATTGATTGTTTAAATATTGAGAAGAGTTTTGGTTATAAACATTTTTCTTTGCCCGTTAATTATGTTATGATTAATGACATTCGATGTCGATTGATATTAATCTTCGGTGAATAAAAAAATAATTTAACTGAAATGTAAGAAGGAAGCAGAAATTTAAGGTTATAATAATAATAATAATAATATAATTTTTTAGAAAGTAAGACCGTATATGGAATTAAAGACAAATAATTCCTGGATTTTTCATTAAAACTAATTACTTTCCTGTAATAGTAAAAATATTATTACAATGATTCAATTAATCAAACTCGACAAAATTAATCAAATTCCGGGGGTTATGTGTCACAACTTGCCGAAAATGTCCTCAGGACGAAATCAAGGTTAATACAATGATTGAGAATTTTTATTTTCTAGAAAGTAAGAAAATATGTGGATTTAATGACAAATTATTGTTGCTTGTCTCATTAAAACTAACTACTTTTTTATAACAGTAAAAATATTATTGCGACGATTCGATTAATCGAACTCGACAAAATTAATCAAATTCCGAAGGTTATGCGTCACAAATTGAGAGCTTTAATTTTCCAGAAAGTAAGAAAATATGTGGATTTAATGACAAATTATTGTTGCTTGTTTCACTAAAACTAACTATTTTTCTATAACAGTAAAAATATTATTGCAACGATTCAATTAATCCGAACTCGTTAAAATTAATCAAATCCCGAAGGTTATGCGTCACAACTTACCAAAAAAGTCCTCAGGACAAAATCAAGGTCAATAAAAAAATTGAGAGCTTTAATTTTCCAGAAAGTAAGAAAATATGTGGATTTAATGACAAATTATTGTTGCTTGTCTCATTAAAACTAACTACTTTTCTACAACAGCAAAAATATTATTGCAACGATTCAATTAATCTAAACTTTCAATTAATCTAAACTCGACAAAATTAATCAAATTCCGAGGAATATACGTCACAGCTTGCCGAAAATGTCCTCAGGACGAAATCAAGGTCAATAAAAAGATTGAGGCGTCCCTGTGACAAAGAGCCGTGTATTGACACGTGTGGTTTTGGGGGATGAAATTCAACAAAGACGATGAAAAATCGTCACGAGCAAGGAGATGTACCCGAAAACGTAACGTACGTAGGAGAGAATCTCCCGCGCATCTGCGCGCATGCGCAACGTTTCCTTTCCGACCAACCCCTCAACTTTCCCCTTATAAACAATCCGGGACATCTTATTTCCTTTCTCGCTTCCTCACGCGACATTGCAACATTCTTCTTTTATCTCGCTCTTGCACATTCGTCGAACCTCTCGCGAGCTGCACGCATTGGTCTCCTCGACACACGACGTCGATCAAACCCTGGGAAAAAGAGCAACCCTCTTACTACCACCCGCCACCCCATCGGTCTTTCGGAACTCGAATTAGGCCTCCCGCGGACTTAGCGTCTAAAAAAGTCGATAAAATTGACGGAAGTGTTGGCACGAGGAGAGTAACAAAATTAGAAAAACCAACCCTCCATGGTTGAGAGGGTTGAAAAAAATGGTCGTAATTTAAAAATGATCGACCGCTATTCGGAAGGGTTGGTTTATCCCCGATAATACTCAGATTCGATACGGGGGTTGAACGGAAATTTTCCACCGGCGTTTTATCGTGTTTGAGCAACCGTAAATAATTTTCGAACCCTCTTGGGATCGAAAGACGTTTCGATCCAGAGACGATACTTATCCACGCAGGTAATTACATTGCGTATGATGTAGGGGTTGGATGTAATTGGTGATGGGAGAGCGTAGGTCGATAAGGCGTGAAGAAATAATGTTGGATCACGAATTAACGCGATCAATTGAATTTTCTATGGAAGGGTAGGTTCATAACGGAAAATTCAAAGAGTTGACAGTTGTCGAATCCTAACTGTAATTAATTGCATAATTAATATCTTTTGTTAATTGCAGTTTTATAAAAATTTGTAAATCGAAGATCGAGATGAAATAATTATTAATTTCTAATCGAAAGTTGACAGATTTGGAATTAAATTTTTACAATTTGCGATTAATTAATTACAATTGATTAATTAATTTTTATAAAATATTAATTCATTAATTATCCAGAAATTAATTCATTATAAAATCTAAATCTTGCAAGATTAATACAACTTTCTAATCGAAAGTTGACAGATTTTGAATGAAATTTTTACAATTTGCGAATGTACATTATGAAATTAATGAAAACAATTGATTAATTAATTTTTATGAAATATTAATTCATTAATTATCCAGAAATTAATTCATTATAAAATCTAAATCTTACAAGATCAATCAACTAAAACCAACAAATTTGAATCAAATTAAATTTTTAGCCAGCCTGATATCGATTGTTTTAAAAATTAAAAACCTTCCTCATGAAATGCATGCAACAAAAAATAATCAAAGATACGCGTCAGAAACAAGAACTTTACTTTCCTTACGTTCGATTAGTCACAAATTTCCTTCTCGACGATACGAAACGATGAACTCACCCTTTTCAAAAATTTCCAACGATTCTTTCAAATTAAAAACGAGCATTTCCTCCTGCCATAATTCCACTGTCCTCGTATACTTTATTACCAACGTTTCTATCGAGTCGCCAACGTCGTTCGTGTTCAACGATACGAAACGTTAATGAATTTCAATTATATTTTTCTCTCACTCGTACCATCGGCTTTCAAATCGGTGATTGGTGGACGAAAGGTTGACGGACAACCGGGCAAATTATGTACGCCGGTAGCGGTTCCTCGACTCCTATAGGGTGAAATAAACGCACCGATCCGGTCTTCGTTACGTGGATAATACGTTGACGCATGTACGCGAAACTGTATGGGTAACCATCTGTCCCTTACCTTACCACGGAGACCTTCGCAAGCATCGAAACGTAATATCGATCGGCACAATTTTTTCCCACAATTTTCAATCCGCAAGAAACGTTCCCAAAAATTCTCATGGAAAAGAAACGTCAAAGCCCTAAAATCTCGGAGGGTTTAGGAATGGAAAAGGGAAGAGGGGGTGAATATCGCAACGTTTACCCCACTTACTACCCTTTTGTAAAAAAAAAATTCGTAAAATTCGTAGAATGAAATTATTTAAATTTAAAACTTCGATGAAACACGTTTTGGAAAAATCACAAATTAGAAACTCTTTCGAGGAAGAAAATAGGTGTACTCGCGGAAATTTTGTGACAAAATTCGTGGACTTCGTAAAATATTTAATTTGAAAATTTCCATGAAAGGCTTTCGGGGAAGAAGACAAATTCTTGCTGAAATTTGCAAAAATCGTGTCAATAAAATATCATCCCCCTTTTGTGTGTGTGTGTGTGTGTGTGTGTGTGTGTGTGTGTGTGTGTGTGTGTGTGTGTGTGTTGCGCGTTGTGTGTGTGCGTGTGTGTGTGTGTGTGTGTTGTGTGTGTGTGTGTGTGTTGTGTGGGTCGAAGAACCGTGAAGAGAGGAGGTGAGAAAGGTAAATTTTAAACGGCTCGAAGAATTGTATGGGAATCCAGCCAATAAAGACCGATCCCTGATGCATCGCGAACAATTACGAAAACGGGTGGGGGGGGGGGGGGGGGGAGCGTTTCAGGTTCGATCCATTTTTCGAATCGGTAGGAGAATTCCTGGCGCCAAAATTGTACAAAGGACAATAATGGGGAAAATCCCACGTAGTTCGATCGTAATTGTGCGTTCGATTCGCTTCAAACAGGTACGAAACCCGTTCACCTGTTGGAACAACGAATGAAACGCGAGCGTCCGTACGATTTGTTTCAAACGAGAACGAACAATGTTTCGTGATTCGGGTGTGGCTAAGAATAAAAAGGACCACCCGCAACGACAATGATCCAGTTTTTCAACTTTTGTTCGACCTGGAAAAACTCGTGGAAAGCGATTTTCCGTTAATCCAAAGAGCAAGGGATCAAAATTTATTGCGGTTGGAAATTGTTCGAACGTCGACGATGACGATGAAGATTGTACGGACAAATATTTGAGCAGTTTCTATGTCTTTCTTTCTTTTTTTTTGTTTGAAAATAAGAGAATTTTCGTACTCATCGTTGTCTTTGTCGAAAGGATTATTAACCTCGACCACGGTCGGAAAGGACAATAATGACGACTCGGGTCAATTAGGTATGTGTATTATTATTATTATAACGTACTTTCTGTATAATGAATATTTGAAATTTTCGCAACTGCGAGTTCGAATGCGAATGGAAAACAAAATTCCGCTCGGTCAGCGAAATACGATCCGTCCGGTTAAGAGAAAACAGGAATTTTGCGCGAAATGGTAAATCAATCGTACGTGTAGTGCGTGTGTATGAGAGAGAAAGAGAGGAAGGTGGGGTGGGGGGAGGGGGGGGCAAAGAGAGGGGGGGGGGGATATTTTGGTCAGAACAGCGTTGCAAAAATTTTGCAAACTCCGAAGATCGAATAATGACAATAATAATAACGCTTCGCCTTTCATTTCCGCTGTCTTTTGATCGGTTTCCGGATTCATCGATAACAATATTTATCATTTTTTCGAAATACACGTATCTCGTTTGATTAAACAAATTTTAAACATAGAATTTTATCGTTTGATTATAAATTTGCAAATTATATTAACGGTTAACATTTTATCCCACCCATAACTATTTTTTTTAAATAAAACAATATTATTATTCCAATTAAAATGTTTGACACATTGTACGATCTTTGCCAATTGTCATCTCGACAATTTCAAAAATTTTGTTCTTAGCATCGATTTTTATTTTCATTCCACCTCCTTTGCTTCCCTCAATGTCGCATAACCGTTAGTAAGACAGAAATTTGCGTACTGTCGTTTCGCATCTGCGCGTGAGATCTTATGTATAAAGTACGAGCTCCGTGCACCCGCACGCGAGCAGTCACCATAAAAAAAAAAAAAGACAGAAAAAAAGAAAGGGAAAGAAAAAACAAAAACGTGCTCACGCACTCGCCTTTATAGACAGTTTTAAATGCAATGATATATATATAT
>JAPYZU010013085.1:0-10593 GCA_030523005.1 Tryphoninae sp. B BG-2022a | reverse complement strand
ATTATTATATTATTATATTATTATATTATTATATTATTATATTATTATATTATTATATTATTATATTATTATATTATTATATTATTATATTATTATACTATTATATTATTATATTACTATATTATTATAATATATTATATTATTATATTATTATATTATAACAATTTCCAAGACGAAGAGTCGTAGTTGTAGTTGAAGAGGTCATTGTATAGCTTGGAGAACCAGTGACTGTGTTTTATTTCACCAATCGCTGTTACTGGGTATTATCTATATATATTCTGTCTCTGTAACCATAGCTGTGCCTATATATATAGGCACAGCTATGGTTACAGAGACAGACACAAGCTTACACAAGGGACAGTCACGTGCCAAAAGGGGCGTTGGGAGATCATCCCTGGCGGATCGATCAACTACTCTCGACCTTCCTGTCCTTTCTCGACCTACCCTTATCCTAGCTCGCTTTTCACCCTCCGGCAATATCATCCCCCCGCGACATTCTCAAAGCCCTCTACAGTAGGTAGCCTCGTTGCGGAGGTTCGGAATCCACCCAGACTCTACTTCTTCTTCTTCTTCTTCTTCTTCTTCTCTCTCTCTCCCTCGCTCTTCTTTACTTTTCATTCTGAACAACCGCGCTCCTACCAAGGTTCTTGCTACGGTACCTTTCCATGTACGTCGAGATCTCCCTCCCTCCCTCCCACCTTCTTCCCTCACATACGAGCAAAAGGTTCAGAGGTCGTTCAAATCCGGGATTTAAGGCTTCGACACATGTCCTCGAATTCGTGATGGTGAGCCGAGAGAAAGTGCTCGGATGCGAATCCAAACCGTGGAGAACCAGGGAAACGCGCGGGCACAGCGCCCTCTCTCTCTCTCTCTCTCTGTCCATTTCACCGTGAGCTCGCGGCTTGCCGCAGACATTCCCGGATTTAACGAAGCCTTTCGATATTGATTGCCATAGACTTTCTATGAGAATTGCTCTTGTGTTTACATATATATATATATATATATATATATATATATATATATTTACACGAGAATACGCGGTTTCTTTTTTGTCCAGTTCTCCTCCTCTCTCTCGAGGGTCCTCGTAGCCATTGTCTGCTCGAGGACAGGGGGGGGGGGCTAGCTCGAGAGAAGAGAAGAAAAAAAAAGTGTCCGATTCAAACTACGCGAGGGAAGCGAGCGAATGCGGGTAAGAAAAACTTCTACCATCTAAAAAGTCTTTCCCTCGCAAGAGCCTGACGTCCGGCGACTTAATTCCGTCGGATTGAATTAGCCCCATCCCCCTGGTAGCGGCTGACAGCAAAACCCTTCGGCCAGAAATTCGACCGATTTTCTTCTTTTTTCTCTCCTGACTCATTTTTCTCCTCCTCTTCACCTTTTTTCCTTTTCTCTCCTTCATCTCTATGAACTTTTGTGCATAATCAATGAAATCACGGGATATTGAACCGATCTAAATATTTCTTTTTTCTCGATCGGAAACGAATATTATACGTACATTAATTTTCTTTTTCTTCACGATTTTCACACGACTTGTGTGTTTGAATGAAATGTTGCTTTTTTTTGTCTCGAGAAAAAATGCCGATTGGATTAGTTTTTGCCACTCTTCTTGATCTCACTCTTGTTCTTTCCCTCTGACCTTCCGGTGTCCTCTGGCCAAAAATGCTCCCCGCGGGCTTGAACAACTTCGAGGATATCGAATTTAAAAGTTTTCTCTCAAATCTGTGTAGTGCAGGAAGGGCGCGCTTAGAAGTACCTTCGTATAATACCTTTGGATGTGGATCGCGATGCAGCATTGCAGCAGCGGCATGCGCGCCGGGTACGTACCGAGAAATAGAACTGGAGCGGCAAAGTGAGGGGGGGGGGGGGATCAAGATAAAAGGCTGTACACGTTGCAATGCGCGGGTGTGTTCGAGACTTCAAAAGTGCCGACTCGTTTCGCGCCGCTGGTTTCTCTCGCAATTTACGCCTTTAATGGCGATTCTTCGTAGCGTTTCGGGACGAAAGTCGCGGCGTGTGTGTTACTAGCGCGCGAGCGAGACGATAGCTCGAGCTCTCGTTGAAACCGAGTCCCGCGCGAACGTGGAGAAACTTTCAAGTCGAACTGCGAACGCGACTTCTCTCTTTGTCGCCTACGAACTTCTTTTTTCTCTCTCTCTCTCTCTCTCTCTCTCTCTCTCTCTCTCTCTCTCTCTCTCTCTCTCTCGCAACGACGATTTCCGTTCACCGAGTGCGACTTTGCGGCATTTCCCTTTGAGACGAGGATCGATACCGTATCCGCCTCGTATAAATTTTCCTTCTCGCGTAGACGTACGAGGAATAAAGCACAAAGAAAACAAAAAAACACACATACGTAGAGAAAATTGAAAATAATAATAAAATTCGCATTATTGTCAACGAGACATTTTGAAAAACGACCGCGAAATCTCGCGTTCTTATTCAATTTCTACCCCGAGAGAGGGTGAGTTACGTGAGAGCGAAAAGAGAGGAGTTCGTCGCGAAACCTTGAAATATAATCCCTGACCCCGTCGAGTCATTTGTTCAACGGTTTGCGTTGGATGGAAAAGAAAGTAAAAAGAGAGAGAGAGAGAGAGTTTGGGGAGGAGGAGGAGGAGGAGGAGGATCGAGGGGGTGGTAGGTAGCTAGGGGTGAGTTAAAGAGAGGAAGATCCAGCTCGTAGAGTTTGCCGAGCTTCCTGCTGTAGCAATTTTAAGAGCAAATATTTCTTACTTCCTCGTCTTTTCTTCCGTCCCGTTTCCCCTGCTGTTCATTCTTTCGTAAGGTTTTCTTCGGGAATGCCAGGAACCTTCTCGTAGCTTCGTATTCGTTACGAGACGATGGGAGCAACAGCAACGCTACCAATACTCGACTACTGCTACCCTTAACTCAAACAAACTGCCAGAGTGAGAGAGAGAGTGAGAGTAAAGGAGAGAGAGAGAGAGAGAGAGAGAGAGAGAGAGCGTGTTCGCCTTCTCCGTTGCTGTCTTCGCCGGATTACCGTCAGGAAATAGATCTCTTCTAAGAGGAATGGAACGGCAATGAGAAATTTTCGTAAAAAAAAAACTAGGACAACCGACGATCCGAGTCTGATACCGAATGATAAATAAACCATTCGCCCTCTATTCCATTTTCTTCTTCGCCTTTTTTTTTCATTACACGCGAGAGACATTACGCCCAAAATTCCGGACAACGTGTCCACGACGTAGAAAATGGGGAATGACACACGTTGGTAAAATGTTTCGAAACATTCTCACCGACAGCTTTCATCCCTTGCAAGCCGCGAGGGTAACCCTGCGAAGGAGAAACGAGAGTTTCACCTAACGAACGTATGTGTCTACGTGTGTGTGTGTGTAGGTGGAACGAACGGATTCTGCCGCGAGAGTCCGCGAGGATTTTGCTTTGCAAATACGACGAGAAAGGGAAGTAGGGAATGGAGAGAGACGAAGGGATGAGCGAGAGACGAAGTGAAGAGGCAACGCACGAGCAAGTGGAGAAAGCTCCGGAGGTTGAATCGCGTGTGTACGTTTGTGTCGAGCCATTCGCCGATTTACGTTTTCGAAAATCTCGCGCGAATCGCGCGGCCTGGACGCCTCTTAGTCGAATGGCAAAAGCTCCGAGCCGGGGGTGCCACACCTTCTCATACATATTCGCCGAGACATAAGGGGAAAAGGGAACGAGGAGAGAAAGAGAGACGAGGTTTATGAAACGCAGAGTTTACAGTGTATCCTCTTCTCCGGCTAGTCGTCCGTCTACCAGTTTACATATGCCAGATATTAATTCCAGAACGCCCGGTCCACGCTCGCGAGTATATTATACTTTTGGCTTAAATGAATATACAAATTATAAACCGGTACATCGAGTTTCGCTGTTCACGTTATAACGTCGGCAAAACTTTTCCAGAGTGGAAAGGAAAAAAGGGTGTGCGGGAAGAGGGTGAGAAATTGATTGATTGATATATTTAATTATTTCCTTGGGAGCTTAAGGGTAAATACAGAGAACTCGTAAATTGACAAACCTTATAAGTAACGTCAGTTTGAAAATTTAGAATTTGTGCTAGTTTAATAAGTTTAGAAAATTTTGCAAAGTATAATAACATAATGACGTTAAGAGGGTAAATATAATAAGAAAATATAATAAGGTTAACCTAGTAACTTCCTACAAGTAACAATAAGTGTTATAACTAAGATGCAGCAACGGTTTAAGGAGAAGAGAATAATTTGTCATGGATCCTTGGAGCTGGTCTATATTTGTTTATATTTGCAGTACACTGCATCTCTACATCCGATAGATAATTGAATTGCAGGATTTCGAAAATATCTATGGACGTCGGTGATCGAATTTCTATCGATAACAATTGCCACTGCCGCAATTTGGAGTGAGCGATGCAGCGAGAACAAAGAGGGAGAGAAAGAGAAAGAGAGAGAGGCAGAGAGAGAAAAGTGGGGGGAGAGACAAATAGATAATGAGAAGAGGAGGGGGAGAGAAAGAAAACGATCGAACATTAGTGGTTTTAGGCATAAAAAAAACTGCACAAGAGTTTAACGCAATTTCAATGTTCGTGCAAGTAGAAAAGCCTGGCTTTGGTCAGACGTCGTCGAGAGTCCACGATATTTTTCAAAACTTTCGTTGCTCGACGATTTTTTTTACGCTCGTTCGTCCATTATCTCTTTATCATTGTACGATAGCATATTCGGACGTTTATAGAGGGCGTTTTGGTAGCTGCGCAGAGAAAGAGAGAGAGAGAGAGAGAGAGTGAGAGAGAATCGGTGTTCATAAACGTGTAATATACACGAAACGGGATTGCGTAGCGTATTAGTGCGTTACATATAGAGAGGAGTTACACAGTAGAAGTACAATAATCTGTATACCCTGTTGCGGCGCGGCATATACAGACTGCTGGGATATCGGTGTATAGTGCGGATGACGCTATCGCGGTAACTGGATGCGCGGTTCGCCAGCCCAGTGGCCACTGTCGCGACCACCATCCCGGTATCTCGTCATCTACACTGATTTACAACGTATGCGACTCACCCTCGCGTATGCGAATATATATATATATATATATATATATATGTATGTATGTATATACATAAAATCCCGTATAAAAGCTCTTGGTATCGGCAATTTCGTGGACGTTGCACGGACTCCCGATTCCGAGCAAAAAGAAGACAATAAAAAAAAAAGAATAAAAAAATAGAACAGAATGGACATGCAGTCAGTACGAAACGAAAAATCGTTAAAACATTCCGTCAATTTCACTCGAGAAGGGAGAGGGAAAGATACGGAGAAAAAGAGCGAGAGAGAGAGAGAGGGAAAGGGAGAGGGCTGATTCATTTGTTTTTCATACGCTTTTTTTGGGTGAATAAAAAAACTATTAGATCGTTGCCGACTGTTGTAGGGATGATTTTTCCGCTTTGCGTAAAAATTCCACGTATGGTTTCGCACTCGATCGTTGAATTCGTGTTAAATTTCCGGGGTTTAAAAGGAAAGTAGAAGGAAGAAAAACCATTTTTCGGGTATAAGCAATTTCCTCTTAGCTCGTCCTCGAAGCTACGCTGAAAAGATTGTTTTTCCTTTTTTCTCGGGTGGAAGAAAATACCGTTGAGAAGAAACAAGGCCCGCGGCAATTTTCTTTTTTTTTTTTTCACGAGACTAAGATTCTCTCCCCTCGCTCGATAATATTTCGGTCCTGGCGTCGATGAAATTGTAAAAAAATCCACGCCGGAGATTGATATGGAAAAGAAACGTTTTGATTAAAACATTGAATTAATTTGTTAGAAAAATAATGACGCAATATTTCCATTTTGTAAATTTTTTCATTGAAAATTAAAAAAAACGAAAAAAAAACCTATACGCGGTTTTAATTACATATCGTAATGCAAAGCCGAGCGATCGAGCCGAGAATGTCATAAAACAGGGAGCGATATGCGAGGCATTCATCCATTTTTTTTGTTCGCATACGCTCGAATTTCCGCCGCAGCGTTGCGCGATTTTTTCGCTAATGGCGTTCGGCGGTGGCGAAGAGGTCGAGCGTGTGCGCGCGGGCTATCGCGCGCGTACGCTCGAGCGAGCGAGCGTCGATTTTGTCCCGATGTTGTCGATCGCGCGCACGCTCGGTAATATTCGTCGCTACCGGAGAGACCGAAAATACGCAACGCGCCGCGCATCGGGTCGTCGAGGGTTAAAAGTCAAAGAGCGCGTTGCATCAATGCAGAGGGTACGGGGAAGAAAGGGGGACACGAAGCACTCTGGTGGCAACGCGAATAAACGAGACAGCCGCCTAACCAGCGAGTGTGCAAAAAACATGAAAAAATATCCCGATCCATATCCGCGATTTCGCGTGTACACAGGCAAAATCAAGTGTAGGTAGAAAATTCACGCGATTGTAACGGAGCGGCAACAAAAAAAAATAAAAAAAAAATAAAAAAAAAAGGGAAAAACACGAAAACGCGAACCGTGCGAATTCCGTATGGGCATGTAACCGTGCGATCGAGAGATTCATCGCGCGCACGAGAGAGAGAGAGAGGGAGAGAGAGAGAGAGAGAGAGAGAGAGAGAGAGAGAGAGAGAAGTATTTACACGCCGACAGCTGATAAATCTGTACTCTCGCTGCTTTCTCTCTCTCTTTTCCTCTCCCTCTGGCTATAGAGCGATTGGTCAAGCGCTAGTCTCAACCCCTTGGTGCACTCGTCTATATATCGTTCGAATTGTTCCACCACTCACCCCTCGATACGCCTCGGTGTGATTCTCGAGTTTCTCGTATCGAAATTCTCAAAAGTCATTTAATTTTCAATGATTTTCTATAATTTCTTTGTGTCGATGATACAAGTTGTTATAAAAAAAAGTTGGCTCGCTTCTATAACTCTTGTTAACTCTTGTTTCCTTGATTTTATTTCGATTTAATTATCGAAATTCAATAAAACAAAAAAAAAAAAAAAAAAAAGTGAATCTGGGTAAAATTTTCGTTTTCGAATTGATCGTCTCGTTTCCACGAGACACTTCCGGAAGGAGAATCGATGTACAAAGAAATTTCACGAATGATTAGCTACGGCGTAGTCGTACAAAGAAATATTCGACGTAGTGAAAAGAGGGATGAAATTTCGTATTTTTCAATCGTCGATTCGACTTACCTTGCGCATACGAGGAGGAAGTGCCGAGACGACCTTAAGGGATGGATATGCTCTCGTGAATAAGCCAGGAGGGAGGGAGGAAGGTTGATGTCAGTTCCACTCGATTGCACGTCCATTCGACAACTTTCCATTTTCTACTTCTCGAGTATCGTACGTATAACATCCCCCCTCGAGCTGTTTTCTCAGTCGTACCAATTCCAATTGCCACCGCAGGGGTCACTCACACGCCTTTCGAAAATCGAACACAAAGGTGACAACCGACAATCTCGTTTACACCACGAGGCAGACATTCTCTCTCTCTCTCTCTCTCTCTCACTCTCTCTCCCTCTCTCTCTTTCTCTGACTCTATCTCTCTCTCTCTCTCTCTAGTTCTCACTTAACCCCTCATGCTCTTCGTCTAATCGGCTGGAAAATTTCGTTTCCACCCATTTCCTTGTCCGAATCGACTCTCTCTCTCTCTCTCTCTCTTTCTCTCTTTCTCTCTCTCTCTCTCTCTCGTCCCGTCCGCAGACGTATAAACACTAGCGGATCCCGGAAAGGAGTAAAAAGAGAACGAGATGGGATTTGCCGCAGGTGAGGACGAAGTAAAGCTTGTTGACGCCCATCACCGGATACGGACCAGATACGAACCGGGGAAACGAGCACGATCGAGAAACGACCGCGAAACCAACCTCGAGAAACAAAATAAATGCGATTGAACTGACAGGACAATTGAAAAAAAAAAACAAAAGAAAAACAATCTTCACTATCCACACAATACAAAATACCTGTAATTTTCACCGAGAGTCCATTATCGTTACAATTACAAAACTAATTAAAAAAAAAAAAAAAAGCGACAAAAATTAACGTAAAATTCAACTAAAACAAAGTTTTAATTTTATTATTACAAAAGACAAAAGTAACTAAAATGTGGTTTGTGAGAATGCTCTATACCGAAACGACAAGAAAAAGTACTTATCTCTTGAAGTAAGAGCGAGAGAGAGTGCCTAGAAGTTTGTCGTTCCAAGAATATAAGGGTGTGACAAGAGAAAAGAGGTGAGGAGAGAGGGGAGGGGAGAAGGAGAGAGAGAGAGAGGGAGAGAGAGAGAGAGAGAGAGAGAGAGAGAGAGAGAGAGAGAGAGAGAGAGAGAGAGAGAATAGAGGCCTCGTCCACTCGGTAATGCTCGGCTATTCGGCAACCTCTCCCCGTAGCTTTTCTTCTCATGAGCCCTCGCCTCGCCAAACCTTATCGCAAAAATGTCAACGAAACTTTTGCTTATCTCTCCCGAGAGGGGTTAAGGACACCCTTCCCGTCTCCTTCTTTTTTTCCCTTCGTTCACCAACAAACCTCTTTGGGTTATACCCTGGGCAGACACACGGTGGACTGCACACCGTTAAAGGAAGAGATCGTTAGGCTCGACACTTTTCTTCTCCGCCTTGGTTTTCATGCCCTAGAAATGGAGAGATAGAGGGAGAGAAAGAGAGAGAGAGAGAGAGAGAGAGAGAGAGAAAAACAACAGAGAGAACGAGAGAGATCTCACGTCCGTCTCAACACTCAGGCATTGCCTCGACATCACTTCTACCCCAATCTACAACGTCATCCGCGTCTCCATCCTGCTAGCACCTTCGCTCTCGCGACTGAAACTTGCCAAGTCGGATAATGGCGAAGTTATGACTCGAACTCGAGACGCGCCACTCTCTGCTTCTTCCCACCTTGTTTCCTCTTCCTCTCGCCAAATCTACCCTTTCTCCTTCACCCTCTATCTCTCGCCTCTGTCTGGTCTTTGCTCACAGCTTTGCCCATGCCTATCGCGGTTCCTTACCCCGTTATACACGCCAACTCTAACAACCCTTTAAGCCAAAAACAGGAGTTTCACGGTCCTGTCAAGTGTTTCCCAGCGCATCTAGGAGATCGTCAAGATCTTACGTTGCACTTTCCACCAAACCCTTTCCTTCCTATAGCTGTAGCTACGTATGACCTAAAATTGTATGTATATATATATATATATATATATATATATATATATATATATCAACAATGTACGTATATATAATTTTAGGTATATATATATATATATATATATATATATATATATACACACGTGGTACCTACGTGCTATACAATAAGGCAAACTTCACTCAAAGCTCTCTCTCTCTCTCTCTCTGTCTTGTAAATTCTACAACTTAGGAATCAAAGCCAAATGTATGTAAATTACAAGGAGTAAAACAAGCCTCTCCTGTTCCTTCCTAACACGAGAGATACATTTCGCAAAACTTGTGTAAAGCAAATAATAGTTACACACGTGTATGAAGAATTTCTATGATTTCCTTGGAACTTACATAGTTTTCGATGTGACTGAGAATCGCACAAAATCGTTTTCTCTCTCCTCTTTTTTTCTTAAAAGAAAAAATTATTTGCAAAAATGGAATTAAGTATTAATAATTGAATGAAGGAAAAAGCAAGTAAAGATATTAATGGGAACGTAATTATACGTGAAACTATCTGAAAAGGTGAATTTAAACGTCAAAGCAGAGAAACGTTGGAGGAAAGTAAAATCGTTTCGCAAGCCCTACTGATATGTCAGACGAGATTACACGGTTGCATGTACACCAATCGAGAGATTTCGTATGGTCAGTTCGCTGTATACGAGGATAGAATGCTCTTCGCGAGTGGATGCGAGTAAAGAGGGAGAGGAAGGATTTTAGGGGTGGGGGAGGAGAGGGGAAGGAGGGGGGGGGGGCTAGATAGAGTCGATACCAACTGACTGGACCGATAATTTCAATGGGGCCCTCAATTGCAAACTTCCCAACAGGAACCACTTGAAATCGCGAAGCTTTGCCGGACGGGGGAATTGCACGATAAAGCAAGGGTGAGAAGGGCGAAAGAGAGGGGGGAGAAGGGCAAACGGTGCACAGCCACAGAGACGGAGTTTACACTGACCGGCATGAAAATTTCCCACGGGATAAGGGGTTGAAAAAGCGAGGGAGAGGGATGGTTATAGGCAAGAGGGGTGGAAAGGAGGGGGTGGCCCCAAAGCACCCGAAGAGCTTTTCGGGCATTAAGTGCGCCGTTGCAAAAGGGCACGATTTCATATACACGACGTACGATGCTTCCTATTCCCAGCCTCCCAACCTTCCACAACCCCCCTCTTCGCACACCACCCGGAAACGTGCGGACGTTGCACAGTCGATGGTGCAAGGTGCAATCCAGCGAGAAAATCAGTTCCCAAAGAGAAGCGGTGCATACGAGAGAGAAGGGGAGAGAGAAATTGGTGGGAACGGTGCTCGAGAGGCAATTCCAATAGCTACCGAACGAGAGAAAGCAATAGAGAAAAGCCCGGAGCGAGAATATCGTATAACCACACGTGGGAGAGCCCTTTGGATCTTTCCTCTCGATTCATCCTACAACCGACAATTTTTTTTTTTTTTTTTTTTTTTTTTTTTTTTTTTTTTTTTTTTTTTTTTTTTTTTTTTTTTTTTTTTTTTTT
>JAPYZU010012948.1:0-10800 GCA_030523005.1 Tryphoninae sp. B BG-2022a | reverse complement strand
GAATAAAAAACCTAGGATTTGGGAAAGGGAGAAATTCATCCTAGAAATTTTAATTATACGAAATAACTGACGGCGCCAATTTTTACAAAAGAATAAAAAACGTAGGATTTGGGAAAGGGAGAAATTCATCCTAGAAATTTTAATTATACGAAATAACTGACGGCGCCAATTTTTAGGAAAGAATAAAGAGCCTAGGATTTGGGAAAGGGAGTAATTGATCCTAGAAATTTTTATTATACGAAATAATTATACGAAATAACTGACGCCGCCAATTTTTACAAAAGAATAAAAAGCCTAGGATTTGGGAAAGGGAGAAATTCATCCTAGAAATTTTAATCTTACTAATTACGTACAAATTAAAAAAATAATTATAAATAAATATTTTACACACGAGTTCAACAGCGAAAAATCATTTTCAATAATTTTTCAATATTTTGTTGATACTTTACTCGACCAGAACGTGCGAATTAAGAGAGAAATTAGAAAACCATTTTCGTCTCAATTTCCCTAGCAAAAAATCATTTTTAATAATTTATCAATATATCTTTGTTGCCTTAGTTGACGAGATAAATTAAAAGAACAACTTGCAAGTAAGTGAGAAAGAACGATGTAGCTCGCCGAGCTCGATGGCCACGCAACGCCACGCATATCGTGACGAGTATCAACGATAATGAGGCCGCGAAATCGTCGCGAAATGTGCATAGTAATAATCACATTGCACGATGTCACGCTTATTGCGGTATAAGAAATCTTCTGGTATACCCGCGCCACACCGTGACATTCGATCTTAATGACTACCCACATAACTCGTAATTCCTTCGTTCGTCGAGAATTCAAAGCGATGTTCGTTCAACGCGTTGCAATAAAACGTGTAAACAACCCACGTTTCTTCAACCATCTTAAAAAAAACAACGACAACTAACAATATCGATAGAAATTTTTCTCAATTAAGAAAAAAAAAAAAAACAAAGAAAAAATTGTAATTGGAAAGAAATTATGACGTTTGTTTTTTTCACCGTGAATTCACGACTTATTATCACGCAGTTTTATTCATAAACGCTAGTTCGCATGACTTCCTCGTGTTACGTTATACAAATTGTCCATAGAACTGATAAAACTGCTGGTAATCAACGGACCATTGAAATAATGACTGTGGAAACGACTGGACTGCGAGGCATATAAAGAGCGGGATATGAAAGAAAGGAAAATAAAAATAAACGATGGATAGAAGTACGAGAAACGAACCGATAGAGACCGACGAAAAGAAAACAAAATAGAAAAAAAATATATATATATGAAAACAGAGGGGGATGGGAAAAAAATTGTCTGCCCATTGCAGCGATTACTACTTGCAGTGGTAAAAGCTGCGTCGACGAGGGCATTCGTATGGCGTATCGTCAAGCGGGTTTTGCGAGCGAATATAATACGTACACTAATCTATGTACAGGTGAAGCCGGCTGAGCGTGTAATGTTCGCATAGGCTCGATTCTACATAGCCAACGAACGATCGGTAATTATTTAAACGCAGCACAGCACGGATATCTATATACGCGTATCTATGTACCTACTACAAGAATATCGCTTTTCGTTTCAAAAGCACAAAAGCACGTTTTTATTCCAAGATCGATATAGTGCCTACGTTTTTTTTCCTTCATTCCTTTATGCCAATTGAACGCGAGTTCTGCCGGTGTGCGGTAAACGACCCGAGTACTCGCAGATTGCTCGTTCATTCCAACTCTGCTATATTCTTATCATTCTTATCGCTTCGTTCACATTTTTAGAATGATTTTTTTTTTTTTCGAGTAATTTGCTAGTTTTCTTTTTATTTGATAAAGAGAAATTAAATTTTTGGGAAATTTTGAGATAAACTATTTTTATCTAATTTTGTAAATAACTCGATGACGATAGGACTGTCCATTCATAAATTTCTGGAGGAAAGGGAGTCGCGGTGAAATTTTTTATTTCAATAAAGAGAAACAAAATTTTGGCAAATTAAAAAAAAAATATTTTTATTTAATTTTGAAAATAATTCGATAATAACAGTACAGTTTATCCGCCCATTTTCTGAAGAAAATGGAGTCGCGATGGTATATAAGATAGATAATTAAACAACAAGAACAGCAAAAGAGCCAATCTAAAACGGTCTATCAAAGATAAACAATGAAAATAAATCAAGTAAAGTAAACCATGATACAACAAACGAGACGAAAAATCCGATAGTGACATTAAAATAATCAAAAGTAAACAAAGTAATGAAATTTTTTAGAAAAATCTTTATTTTTCATTTTCCAAGAATCTGAAAATTATTTTATACGAATGTAAATTTACGAACGAATGTATTTTTCATTAATCAAAGCCAAATAAGAAGTCGAACAGCCCATATTTAATATATATATATATATATATGTATGTAACGATGCGTGTTACCAATATAAGAACACGCGGTATGAAAAATATAATTACGTGCTTGGCTAATACCGCAGTGGTGATATATCGTGATATATACACAACGTATACGGTATGACGATCGAATGCACGCACGCTCTTCGCTCGCGAAGTATACTTAGCATATAGTTAATCCTCTTACGCTGCGCTACTTTTAGAAACCGCGCGCCGAGCAGTTTCGCGAGCCGGGGCACATTAACACCGGAGAGAGCGTATTTTTCGCCGGATTAAATCGTATCGTTCCAAAGTCTGTTTTGTTATCGAATTATCGATGACGTCGTTGTAAATATCATCGTGGTAACGCGATCATCGCGTTTAATTTTATCGTAAATAGCCGGAAAACCGGCGCGGTACTAGCGAGTTTCGCTAATGACGTTTTACTAAGATGAAACGAAAACAAAAAAAAAACAAAGAAAAAAAAGTGTCAATTAAAGAAGAATTCCCGGATCTCGCGGTACGAGGAGCTCGGCCCTCTTATCTTCCCGAGATCGTCGACGAAAAAAAAAAAAAAAACGAGGCAACTTCCGACGGAATATATCACAAAATGAATCGTTGCTCACGCATCGTTGCGCAGACTCGTTTATAATTCTCCCCGTTCGCTGTGGTATATCTCACGAGAGATTCTCGTTAAATAACGCGCGTCAGGAATAAATGCATACGTTAGTACGTTTAATACTTATCGCGCTGTACATAAGCGGAGCCCCGAGGAATTCAATGTGGAATGAGAATAAGCGGGAAGAAGCCGAACTGCGTTACGAACGCGCGTTGCGAACGATCGATCCTCGATTCATGGATTAATTCTCCGTGTACGAAGAGGAGTTTAGAACGAAAATATAAGTCTCTCGATCTTGTTTAAGCCCGACATTATCAAAATAATCTCGATACGCCATTATTTTATTATATTTTAGCCAGAGAGCTCGTTTCTCATCGAAACGAACTTTATTTTACCCAAACACATCCTCACCCTCGTGAGAGAAGGAGAGCTAAAAGGGTTGAAGAAAATCTGCTGCCCTACGAACAGTTTAACGGAGGGAAGAGGGAGAAGTTAAACGCATCGAGCAAGACCGACCGAGAGGAAAGTCGCGATGCTAACGAGTGTATAACCCGGAGGAACGAGGGAGAGCGCTTGGAGGGTTGGGAGTTGAGAGCGTGGAAAAATGAAAAAATCGGAGTGAGAGGCGAGCTACTGGGCATCGACTATGGAGTAAAGAGCGGAAAAAGGGAATTTGAAGGAGGGAGAGAGAGAGAGAGAAAAAGAGAGAGAGAGAGAGAGAGAGAGAGAGAGAGGCAGAAAGAAAGAAAGTGGGAGGAGAAGGAGAGAACGGGAAGGAAGACGAAGAGGACGACGTTTATGGGGAACCAAGTACGGAATGAGTCAAGAATAAAGTGTAGCTCAATGGCGATGGTGGTGGTGGCAGTTACGAGGAGAGTCGCGTGTAGGTATATAGCGCGGTACGGTCAAAGTCGCGGGTGTCAGGGCGAGTTATGCTCATCCCGTGTGCGAAGGTTCTAAGTCCACGGGTGTCTTTCACCCAGGTGGGCGTCCACGAGGTCATCCAATTGGCCGATCGGTGGGTAATGGTCGGTGGGCGGTGGGCGTACCGGGAGGATATCAGGCTCGCGGATGCGCGGCGGGGGTGCGCGAGTTAGGTCTTCGTCGTCTACACACACACACACACACACATGCACAATACTCTTTCTTTGTTTATCCTCGAGCCGCAGGTAGAAACGATGCACCACCCGTGCACCTCTTTGCGGGATATAATTTTACAGCGTTCGCGAACTGCGAAACGAAAATCCGAGAAGCTTTTAGATAGATTCTCGAGTATTTATTTCTCTCCGATCGGTAAGTGTTATCATGACCTTGATAAGTCGATTATTGAAAAAATCTACACGTTCACAATCGTCTATCAATGTTTCAATTATTAAATCAAATTCTAATTAAACGATCGAATTAAAACCGTGAAAAAAATCGTTATTAAAATCGCTTCGTTATTTCGAGGAAAAGACAATCGGTAACCGATCTCACCCAGAAATACACGTGTGCCCAGGACTAGGATAATCCTAGTTAAATCACCAACTTCGTAATAAATCCAAATCCAAGAATATATTTGATTGGGAATCGATCTCGAGAGTTCAGAAATTGGGACATCGCGCTCCGAGTGGTGATGCTCCCGGGAAACGAATACAAAGGTGGCCTAAGAAGAAGAAGAAGGAGGAGGAGAAGGAAGAGAGGAGAGGGAGGCTTTAATGCCGTGCGCGAGTCTCGCTCGCCTTAAATCTTGATCTCACCTTATAGCCGCGCTGCTGGCAGGTAGAAGAGGAACACCGATACATATATAGGTATAAGGGGCGCGCGTGTGTACGTTACGAGTGGAAGAGGAGGTGGAGGTGAGAGGAGGTGAGACGAGGCGAGACGTAGAGCGAAGTGGATTGCGGTGGCGGCAGCAAGCGGTGTGCGCGCCGGTGGCGGTGGACGATGGTAGAAGGGGGATAGAAGGCAGGTCTGGGTGAGCTTCGAACCGGCGAACGGAAGCCAATCTGCTCGAATCCGGCGGAGCGCGAGCAGTCGAGGTACCCCTATAGCGTTCGAGATATAGTCTTCGCCGCCTTTTCTCCACCGTCTCTCATTCTCTCGCTCTATCTCTCTCTCTCTCTCTCTCTCTATCGCTCTCTTGGTCTCTCTCTCATTCTTTCTCTCTCTCTCTCTCTCTCTCTCACTCTTACCCTCGACTCCCTCGATCGGCTTGTGTTTCATCGTTCCTGGTCGTTGCGATACCTCGTCGTTCGAACGCGGTTGCCATCGCGAGGCTCTCCGTCACGGAAAACCGGTCGATCCCTAACGACGATTTTGAAAAAGAACGAAACAATCTACCAAGTTGAGATTTTTCCGCGATTAAACCCAGTTTCGTTATTATATTGTGTTTGTGCGCGAGATAACGAGTCCATAGGGACAAAAATTGGGAACGAGTTTTCGAACGATCTTTGAGTGAACGAAGAAGTATATCTCGAGGGTTTTGACTTCATTGTCGTCGTGTCTCGTCAGTGACGTCGAGGGGTGGTTTTACGCACCCAGTGCGACGAAATATAATCGCGCGCTTGTGCCTCTCTACACCCTCATTATTACTTATATATACAAAAAGAAAGGAAAAAATCTGCAAATATTCGCATAAACTGCGCGACGGTCAAAGATGTGGGTAAGCGAGTTTATCGTGGGTGCGTCCGCGTATCGTCGATCGTCGAGACGATGAAATCCGATCGTCGCGACTCGCAGGGTCTTCCTTCGTGAAAATCGTTCGATATAGCCGATACCAAACGCGAATCGTGCAATCGTTAACGGGGTGTTCGACAAAGTTTCCGCGTGTAAGAAAAACGAATTGTCGAGTACGAATCGAGGATCGATCGACGAGAATCTGCTTGAGGAAGTCTAGAGGAAGAAAGAAAGAAAGAAAGAAAGAAAGAGAGTGGTGGTGTTGGTGGTGGGGTGAAAAAGGGGGTGCGAGAGGGTGTCGAAGCGAGGTCGATCGGGTCGGTGATGATGATCGGCGGTGCTGTCGCGACACCTCCGGGTACTGCTAAGACCGTGGCTGCTATAAACAACGAGATGGTCGTCGACAGCGTGGGCAGTGGAAGTGTCAGTGGTAGTGCTAGTGGCAGTGGAAGTCCGGCTACCGGCTCGTCTCGAACGAACAATAATAACAATAATAACGATACGAGCAATAATAATAACAATAATAACAACAACAATAATAATAATAATAACAATAATAACAATAATAACGACGGGCACGTTATCGTCCTTGGTAGTGGCGCCGCGTCCTTGGCTGCCAATACCGGAAATTCCGGCGGTAAAATTTGCTGTCAGGATGACGACGCGAGTCCTGGAACTGGTACCACCGTCACTCGACCATGGGAACCACCATCCCCGACTTTGGCTCAATCTCGAGCTCGTCTACTACAAATTCATCCGTCGCATCATCACTCGCAACAACATCCCAGCCATCCGGTTCATCATCATCAACGACAGGTCGTTCCTGCACCCGGCATTATCGAAGGTGACTCTTTTTTCTACATTTTGACAATTGCTTGTAGAGTATTTTGTTAGTTATTATTATTATTTGTTTTTTTTTTGATTGAGGAGATGATTAGATTTATTATTATTCTTAGAATGATAGTTTGAATGATTGTATGAATAATTGATGGAGTAAATGTATGGGAAGGTTTGAAAGACGATGTCCGTCGGAGAAATTCGCTCGCGCGACTTCCCCCTCCCTTCCATCATTTAACGATTCTTACAATGATGCTAAAAGTCTCGAAAGATTTGTAAACAAATGTACATTGCTAAACTCGTGATAACAAAATAGTTTCCGTTAAAACATTCCCGTAATTTCTTTACGAATATGAAAATAAACTTTGACGCAATCGAGAAAATTATTCTTTATTCCTTCATGCTCGCGTATAATCCTCGTTATTTATGCAAATCGCGTTAATCATCGCGAAAACAATTTTTCCGCGGGTAATTTGTATTCTTATCAGTACGAGATAGACTCGCTCGATTTCGATAAAAGTAAAATAGGAGACACACGAAAGTCTCGTGAGCTTTGCTCATAAATTAACCAAGAGTCGATTCGCCCGACTTCGTTGCGCGAATCGACGCTCGGATTTATCGACGTGGAATGATCGATCGTACGCGAATGGATATAATTATCGATAAATTTGTAAAAAAAAAAAAAAAAAAAAAAAAAAAAACAAAAAAAAAAAAAAAAAAAAAAAAAAAAAAAAAAAAAACAGAATAAAAAGAAAGAAACGTTTATGAGCCGTAGCGGTGGCGGACGAAGAGGACGAAGAAAATCTCATTGATTATGTGCGATTGGCGAGCATCTGGTCTTGCATATACGTAATAAGCATCTGGAACAATCAGAGCAGATTGTCCCGATTCGAAAGAGAGAGAGAGAGAGAGAGAGAGAGAGAGGAGAGAGCGAGAAAGAGCGAAAAAGGCAGAGAAAACACAAGCGCGATATATATCTATACAAAAAACACGTGTGTATATAGATAACTAACGGGGAAGGAGTCACCTGCGTTCTGCCAGTCTCCTCCGCAGACTCTCGACTGACGAATTAATTCCACGTTTCGGCAGGTGCACCCTTTACGACGAAAGGACCCGAGACTCGAAGCCTCGAGCGTGTGCAAGCTCGCGGTAGCTCGCAAAGATGCGATAGAAAGAGAGAGAACGAGTGACCCCATGAGAGGCGCACGCATTCTCTGATTTCACAGATTAAGAAAAAAACTTGCACGCGTTTCCGATCGTCGTCGGATAACGAGTGGATGGCATTTTAACGTTAAGGAGGGAAAGGGGAGAGGAATTAACAGGCGGCGTGTTTGGCCAGATTGCAAAAATCACGACGAGTTTATATAGCGCGTAAAATTATGTAGACATATATACATATATATATATATATATATATATATATATATATATATATATAACGAAATACGTGTGTGTGCACTCTGTTACGGTTGAATTAAAATCTCGTAATGCCCGGCAGTAAATTTCCATGAAATGAGGACATCTTTTTTCGTGCCCGAAGAAAGTTAAAAATCTTGTCGACGCAGCTGTAATAAATGACTTTTCTCCTTCTCGGATTTTGTTCACTTTTTGTGCGATCTTTTTTTTTTGCGTTTGTTCTTTCTTTCGTACTCTTTTTTTTTTTTTTTTTATTATTTGTATCTCCACGATTCGAATAAAGATTTGTACCGAACTTTGCATTGTCGGATTTTCTTTTTTGTCGGTCCTACGTGTGTATCGAGGAGTGAGAAAAGTTTTAGAGGGACATAAAAACTTTTGAACCTACGTGTGTGTATGTGTGTGTGTGTGTGTGCTCGAAGCGCGATAAAGTTGGAGGAGTCAACTTTCACGCCGTCCGTCGCTCCGCGCAGTTCTCGCGGTTCCGGGTATACAGCGTTGTGTTATAGCCTCTGTTGCTTTGATCGAATGACTTCCGGTTTTTTTCCTTCTTCTTCTTCTTCTTCTTCTTCTTCTTCTTCTTGTTCTCGCAATGATTGAAGCGTTGGAAAATTATACAAGCGCGCGGGAAAAATTTGTCGGATTTTATGTTAATACGATTTTTTCACCGATGAAAAAGATTGCTTTTGTTCCCTCGCAAAAATACAAGGAAAGATGGGAAAAAATTCATCCTAGGTTTGAAAAAAATCTATGACGAGAATGATAATTACAATATTTTGATGGAAGATTCGTATCTCGTGTTCGAGCCGAAAAATTTTGTAATACTTCAGAAATACGTTTCGTAATCTTGAAACATGAATATATAGTACAGGCCGAAAATCAAAAAAAATCAAAGAAGAAAAATTAAACTACCAGCTTTGCGAGTATCATTTTGGGTCGGTCAATTAGTTCTCCCCTGGACTCGCGAAAGGGTTGCATAAATATCTAGATAAATGGTGTGAGATCGAGTGGGATACAGTGGAGGTGTCTAATTGGCTATTAGGTAAATTATCTCGTGGCCGATGTGGCCCAACATCGCGAGGCACCTGCTGTTCCTCGAGAACCCGGGGGAGAAGATAGACCGCGAGGGTTTGGGGAGAAGGAAAAAAAAAGGAAAGAAAAAAATATGTATACGAGACAAGCGGCAATAAGGACGAGAGCGAGGCGGTGCAGGTTCGGTCTATCTATACCGCTATGATTTCATTCGTCCCGCTATCTCGAGATCTACGTATGATTTTCGATTTATCGAAATTATTTATCGATGGGTTGAATGGAGATGATGCACGAATCATGAGAATGTTTGAAAAATAATTGACGTTTGTTTTTAACAATTATTTTTGGGAAGAGTATGAACAAATGTTTGTTTGTTAATTTAATTTGTGGAATTGGTTTGTTTTTCTTTTTAATTTGGATTTGGTGATTTTTGGAGAGTTTGAGTAATTTTTTGTGAGAAAAATTGTTTCGGTCGAAGCGCATATTTGGATTTATCTAATCGAGGATCTTACGTGTGCTCGCGAAGGCTGTCGCACATGCCGAGGGTGGCAAAAGCATGCTCATCGGGAACGCGAACCCCGTGTTTCTCACCTGGTGCAAAGTTGAGAGGAGACTGGAAGGGTGAACGCACTTTTGTATGTTGAGGGATATCGCTAACATCAACATCCTGACTATCTTCCCTTCCGTCGTTCTACCAAAAAGCCTCGTTAATACCGTGACAAAATCGAGTTGCATGGTTTTCGTACAGCTCGAGCGGGTTGTTAATAATTCGTCGCATGGAAATCAAACTGCATCGAGCTCTGTCGTTTGGCGAAGAAATATTTGTAAAAATTGAGACAGTAATATCGAATAATTTTGTTATTTATTTTTCATCAAAGGATAACGATTCAATTGATTAATTAGGATACAAATCGGGATTTGAAAAATAAAATAATGCGTCACTTAGAAATCTGAGGAATATATTTGCCATAAAAAATGTATTGATAATAATATTGATTAATTTTATCATTCGTTTTTAATCAAATAATAACGATCGATTTATCAATTATTTAGCATACAAATCGCGGTTTGAGAAATAAAACAATTCATTCCTTAGAATATTCGAGGAGTAGATTTGCCATAGGAAAATTCTATTGTCTACAATATTGATTAATTTTATCATTTATTTTTAATCAAATAATAACGCTCGGTTGATTATTTTAGCATACAAATCGAGACTTGAAAAATAAAACATTTCGTTTCGTAGAAAATTGGAGGAATAAATTTGCCATAGGAAAATTCTATTGCCTACAATATTGATTAATTTTATCATTCAATTTTAATCAAATAATAACGCTCGGTTGATTATTTAGCATAAAAATCGTGGCTTGAAAATTAAACATTTCGTTGCTTAGAAAATTGGAGGAATAAATTTACCATACGAAAATTCTATTGACAATAATATTAATTAATTTTATCATTCATTTTTAACCAAATAATAATGATGGGTTGTTATTTTGCTAAACAAAACGTGGCTTGAAAAATAAAATAATTCGTTGCTTAGAAATTCGAGGAATAAATTTGCCATAGGAAAATTCTATTGACAATAATATTAATTAATTTTATTATTCATTTTTAACCAAATAATAGCGATCGGTTGATTATTTTACTAAACAAAACGTGGCTTGAAAAATAAAATAATTCGTTGCTTAGAAACCTGAGGAATAAATTCGTCATAAACAAATCTATTGATAATAATATTGATTAATTTTATCATTCATTTTTAATCAAATAATAACGCTCGGTTGATTATTTTACTAAACGAAAGGTGGCTTGAAATATAAAATAATTCGTTGTTTAAAAAATTCGAGGAATAAATT
>JAPYZU010012884.1:0-13365 GCA_030523005.1 Tryphoninae sp. B BG-2022a | reverse complement strand
TGCCGGCCGCGAGCGGTATTACTACTATATCTATATCTATATCTTATATGTATATAAGAGTTTCGTGATGTCATCGACGTCAAGAAGGACCGCATAACGAGGGGACGCAGAGAATACGATGTTTTTCACACAAGACCCTATTTCACCCCCTTCAAGGTTGAAGAAAAATAGCTATACCTATTTCCGTCCCCATGTCTGCACCAAAATTCATCAAAATTGATTCAGCGGTTTGGGCATGAAAGCGTAATAGACAGACAGATTATTTTCACATTTATAATATTATGATAATATAGTAACATAATAAATATAATAATAATTATAATAATATATTAATAATAGATTATAGTATATTATAGTATGAACTAGTATGGAAAGTATGGATAGATTTTCGACTAATTACAAAATGTGTCACCGATAGATAAGTTAAATTTTTTACTTACATATTAAACTTTGGTCTCTCCAGAGGTTTCTTTGACGACGGAGTTTCTTCGATGTACAAAATTTAATTCTATTATTTTCATGGTATTCAGATCAATCACATTGACCGGAAATAGGTGTTTTTGCCATCTTGAGGTTTTGTTGTAAACCTCATCGTTTTCGTCCTATGGAGCAATTTTCAAATTGTCTATTTTTTCTCAAAAAAACGACATATCTTTGAAAAAAACATCAAACACGTTTCTAAAAAATGAACTTAAAGCTTAGACTTCCCCCTTTATGAGTATGGTGAAAGAAATACATTCAAAAAAATTTCACTGCAAAGGGGGTCCACTTGCAAAAGTACAAAAATACGACCAAAAACTGTCGTTTTCAAAACTGGGTGCCAATTGTAAAAAAAAAATCGTAAATTTATTTTAAAAAAAGCTAAAATGAAGGGAAATGCTCTTTAAAATGGTATTAGTTAAATTGGCCTAGGTCAACTACCGGCGAAATGGCATAAAAAAACCTTCCGGCACTGTTTTCAACATTTGTCCGGAAATTTTCCGCCGGTAGTGTATATCGATAGGTTTTCATCCTTCCGACATCCCTAGTTACGATTGAGAGCAGGGACCGGAGGTTCCGATTTTTCGAACTTGGGTTTAGATGCAGGTTGTCGAGGGTCCACGATGACACCAGATTCGAGTTCGAGGGCACATTGGCATTGATAGCAGAGTGGCTGCTCAAACGCTACAAAGAAAATGAAGTCTAGAAGGTTGAAAAGACCAATAAAAATTGCGGGAACTTTCGTCATTTTTGCCTTCGATACGCATTATCGAATCAAAATTTTGTTTCCCACCTCAGTTTACAAAATATTTGATAATCACATATTTCTCATCAACTTGAGCGTAACTTTTTTTCATTAAATTATAAACAAAGTATAACTCGCCGTGGTCTATTTTTACTGGCATTATTATTCGAAGTAAATTACCAACGATTCCAATGATACATTCGATACTGCGTTCAATCAATGTTCCGACAGATCATCGTCCGTTTTAATTACGTGTTTCTCATCATTAATTAAATCGTGTTTCGAAATTAGTTGTACACTATCAATATTGGGAACACGCGAAATATTTGCATTGCACTAATGTTTCGCGGCTTTGAAACGAAGTACGATATACTGGAAACTTCGCCATATCTGGTATGGGATTTGCAGACAGAGAACACGATGAGGAGGTGGGGCGATGGGAAAGGAAGGGGGGGGGGGCGAAAGAGGAAAAAAAATGGCGCTACCATGTTTCGCCTCGATCACCCAGTGACGACTCTGTTACTTCTGCGTTTTATAGGTCATTTTCGGGCAACTTGCTGTGCGATTAATGTTTCGCATAACCCATGGTATGACGGCAGTTAAAGTCCGGGCAATTGTCGCGCTGTATATGTTTTACGGTCAAAACGGTGTACGTACCGAGTGGAACGTGACTTCGAGAATAAAGCCATACGTTATCGCGGTTTAAACGCGATACAAAGGATTATTGGTGATTGGGAGCGATATGAGAACGAAAAGATTGGAATTTTATTCCAAAATAACGAAAAATTGGCCGTTACCGTTGTAAAAGTAAAATTCCTTAAATCACGTTATTTATTATATCTGTCAGAAAGTACCTAATTCCACTATTTGTTTTTTGTGTCGAAACACGATTACCATTTTGTCAATATATCGAAAGCAAAATCAATTGGGTCTTGCCAGCGATCTAATAGAACTATAAAAAATTGGATAAAATTGTATCGTCGAACGATAACAATTTAATAAATTGTTCATTCTATCGTTGCCCAAAGCGCTGATTCCTTTCTTTTTTTTCGTTACTACCCATCAATCGTTAAATTCCCAGGTCACATGGAGAATTTAGTGTTTCCTGTAAGCAGAATCGAGAGAGTGGGATTCGTGTATTACGACGAGGAACGGGAGAGTCGACAAGAGCGATCGCGACGAACCTCGTATGTACGACGACGCCCCAACCAGTCCCAGTTACACAAGCGGGTGCGCGAGAACGCTTTCACTTGGCAGCAAAAGCGAACACACGCGTCTCTTCCACCTCCTATAAATCTACGCGGACGATCGTATTCGCTATCTAAACGTACGAGGAAACTACGCAAGCATGTGTGTACGCGCGACATTCGTACGGTAGAAACAGGCTCGTTCACCGCTACTCGGTTCGTACACTCTCCTCAACCTGGTTTCCTCTATAAACGCTATCACGCACACGCGTGACATTACTCGTGTCTCGTCGTTAAACGCCACTTAAGCCTAATAATACCGATGCGATTTTTCTATTTCGGAATTGACACTCACGTGGTCAACCGGGTTACCCCGTTTTCCTATAAAAACAAACGAAAAAGGAAAACACAGATACAACCCTGACATTTTCCAAATTCATCCCTTTCGTTTCATTGAAAATTCAGAAGCTATCTAGTTAGTCGTTACCAAGTAGGATTACGTAAGTCGTTGAGCGAATAATCCGATCGTTCGCGTTGATGTATGGACCGTGAGCAAACGAGCAAGGTCTTCGCTGTTGCGGATGACGCTCAGCACGAGGTTGGGTCGTGTGGGGTTAGGACACTTGGCGAGTTTCTCCGCATGAATATTTATGCGCATACGCTCGTGCTCGACCGATACAGGAGGACAAAATGCATACGTTTGGGGGTGTATTAACGCCAAACCGGTGTGTTCCCGAAGAACGGGACAACGTTATAACGAGTCCCGGAGACGAACGGGTAGGACGCAACACTCTCGTTTTATTCGCGTAACTTCCTACTTTCAATCTCTTTCTCTCTCTCTCATGCACACATACACTTTTACACAGTACGACCGGAGTATGTATGTATATAAATAATATTACACGCGACAGATGCGAAAGAGTCGCGAATCCGGTTGTTTATTGTCCCGATTCCGTGAGACTTTTGCCCGACGAGATTTTTTTCAGCCACTTTCCGGAAACTTATTCAATCACCGGGACACTCGATCGATTCTCTTTCATAGAACGTTTCGAAGGGAAAAAAAACTCCGCCCCCCTTTTATATACCTCTCTATCTCCAGCTAGAGAGAGAGAGATCGTGAGAGAAAGAGGGAGAGAATATCCGGAACACTCCATCAGACTCGATCTCGGTGATCTCACAAAACCAGTTGAAAATCTCGTTTGTTTCTTCGGCCAGGCGCGTAGAAACTGAACGAGACACTGACACACACCCATAAACCTATATATATATATATATATATATATATATATATATATATATATATATGTGTTACTTTGGAGCTGTCGATGTTAACCGATTCATGAAACGTTCTCCCGTTTCCTCTCGAGCGTTTGGAACGTACATGAAAGTGAGAATCCGAAACGACACATTTCTGCCTAGTGTACGTTCTTCACTCCGTTCGAGAAACCATCTCGTGGCGAATATTCTCTGGTTCGAGGAAGCTACATCATGGAAAATTGTTCTATAATGTTCCAAGGGAAGCGAGGCGAAGGTTTTTGGTACTTTGGATGCGTTGTTTATTTTTAAATTGGAAGGAACTGCCTAGGAAACTGGGCGAGTAAAGTCGGCGATGAGGACATTAAGCTTCTTTGCACCAACTATCGAGTCTCTTAGCTCTAAGGAGTCGCGCAACAAAAAAAAAGTAATGAAAGACCGAAAAAAAGAGGAAAACATCTACAAAACCGTTTTACGGCAGGGCATTCGCTCACTGAGGAAAGGTAAGCGAACCCTCGACCGCGGGCCACCTTCAGCCTCGCTCGTTGAAAATCTCTCGTTGCCGTAATTTCTTTTGACAATGGCGCTCTCGCTAAAAAGACGAAATGGGTGATTATATACCGAGGCTTGTAAACGTTTGTTGATTCAAGGGAGAGAGAGAGAGAGAGAGAGAGAGAGAGAGAGAGAGAGAGAGAGAGAGAGAGAGAGAGAGAGAGAGTCAGACGGCATTTAGAGTTAGACGAAAGTGAGACAATCTTGTTTTCCCCCTCGGGCGTGAAAGGAAGAACGAGGTAACGGGAAGGTGGAACGATACTATCTTGTACTCGGGCAGATTCCGTTTGTTTGTGGCTACTATAATATCGGTTTAGTTTCCTTCTTCGTTGTTACGCGGCGACCGGTGGCCGCACATCTCTTGCGTCTTGCCGCTTACGGTATTTCCGAACCGGCACCAAAGACAGAGAGATAGAGAGGGAGTCGTACCATCGAGTGTATCGCCTCCGCATCCCTGTCGTTGTCTCGAGCAAACCTCCGACAGAAAGTTTACACACTCACCAAATTCACGGGATATTCAAAGAGGAAGTACCAAACGGCAAAGGAACCCGTAAGGTACACGTAGGTGGCGGCGAGGTTCTCGGTATTACGAGGATGTGTACGTGCTCTATGTAGTCACGGACCCAAAGTAGAACTGGCACCAGGTAGTAGGATACATCGTTCCGCCCGTTCAAACAGTTGCGAACTCAACCTCAAACAGTCACTCCCTCTGGCCGGTTCGTCTCGTTTGTCCAGGACTTTTCGGATGGTCCTTCGTAACCGATGGTTTAGTCTTTGCTCTATTCAGCTATTTCTCTGGGCGTACATAAATAAATATATAGGTAGGTAAATATTCATTAGAATTCAAAACGAATATGTAGGTACGGGCATCCTTGACCAAAAAACTAAAGAAAAGAAACAGTGCAGTGACTTTTTGGCTAACTATAAATATTGGTTCTGGATCGATATAATTATTCGAATGGTGTGTATATATATATATATAAAGGGAGTTTACGGAGTATAAGGAAGTTTACGTGTAAATGGTTGAAAGGACGAGAAGCTACTGACGTGCAAAGATAGGAGATCTTGCGCAACATCTTGAACCCCCTTTCGTATTCTTGCTATCGTGTCGTTTTTTTCTTCAATTGCTTCTTTTTTCTTTTTTTTCTCTTTTATCCTTCCCCTTTTATAGGTAGTTTCTCTCATGGCAGGAAGTATCGATAGAGATTTGCATCGACATGAGAAACCGATCGGATTTTTCACAGCGAGTTCCAAGATTTCAATGCGCGAATAAGAAAAAAATTCCTCGTCTCCCTCAGTCTCTCCATTGCTGCTTGTAGATTCGATTCTCGTTTATAGCTAGCGAAACGACTTTTCGCGTCTTGAACTTTACGCCGTGCCTTTTTTTTCTTCCTCATCCTCTTTCGTCCATGCTCTTCGTGGATGGATAATTCATCGCCATCTGTTCGCGACATTGGCTCGCTCGCTGACAATGAAAGACGAGCATGATTCGAATAATTATCGCAATAGTCGTTCGACGAGAGATCTATCGTTAACGAGATTGAAAATTCTCGGACAATTAGAATGGATGCACGATAACTCTGCTAATGGAATAACTCCCCCTCCCCCTGCGTTTACTTGATTTTTTCGCATAATTTTAAATAGGAAGAAATGTTAATTGCAAGAGCTTACAGTGCCCTAACTCCCCCAATTTGCACGAGAAATTCTGTTACATTTATGGATAATGTTGATTTTTGTGCTTTTACTTGATTTTTTCGCATAATTTTAAATAGGAAGAAACGTTAATTGCCAGAGCTTATAGCACGCAAACTCCCTCAATTTGCGCGAGAAATTCTGTTACATTTATGGACAACGTTGATTTTTGAAAACGAACAAAAGATTATAATTGGCTCAGTATTTACAGGCTCACCTCGTGATTATTGATATATCTGTATGTACGATAGAAAATACACGTGTGGGAGAGGATAACGATGGATAAAACGAAAGTAATTCAACGAGACACAATTCTTCTCAATTACAAAAGCTGTCGATGGCTGCCGAGTGCCGTCGAGGTTAATCAAACGATATCAGATAATGCATTGGCTCGATGATATGATCGGTAGTTATTGAGTTTTCATGGGGATGAATCGTGGAGGATAGAGGATGAAGAGCGGGGAACCGATTGGACGAAGGTTCGATTATAGATAGACTTGGCCTGAACACACACACACACACACACACACACACACACACACACACACACACACACACACACACACACACACACACACACAAATATATATATATATATATATATATATATATATATCGATATGTGGTGTATCTGTAATATGTATATCCTCGTTCGTCGAATGAACGTACGTGAGAGAAAGAGAGACAGAGGGAGGGAGAGAGAGAGAGAGAGAGAGAGAGAGCCCGGGTGACTACGATGGAAGCGGAGAGAGTTAATCCAATCGTAGCGTTAGTCGAACCGGCGTGTGGATTTGCCCTAGGAGCCACACCGGAATATCCTCGCTAGATTATTCGACCATCGAATTTCACCCATCATCCCCTTCGAATCCTCCCTCTAAATACCCCCCTCGTCTGCCTTTCCCTGGGTTGATAACTTACGTTTCGATCCCACAGGCACCCGCGAACGATCCGTTATTGGCTATTAGTCGAGCTCTCCTGGTGCCCGAATTTTGCGCCTTCGAAACTTCATTTCCAGCTTTTTCGCCACTTTTTCTTCTTCTTTTCCATTCCCATTTATTTATCTTCATTCCGCCCGTCTCCGCTTTTCAGTTGAAATATCGCGTAATGAAACATCCGCGGAGATAACGATGGATAATGTTTTTTTTTTAATGTTTTATTTCTCCTTTCGCGCTCTATCTCGCTTTTTTTCTCAATATTTCGCGTTCGTACAACTCGCGCGGTTACAGGAGAGCCATTAAAAAATGATGTAAACACAGTTCCTGTAACTTCTGGATGAGGTTTTTCTTTCGCATCGTTTACTTTTCGCCCGTCGGCTGTTTTATTTTGCGTTCGATGAAACGTTGTCGGGCGGAGAAAAGAGCGACGTGTGGGAGAAGGGGATGTAGCTGGTGGTGGTGAAAGCCGGAATATAGTCGGATGAAAAAGCGATAAGGGTGAAATTTTTCCGAGGAAAAGTGCTTGTAAACACGTTAAAGTGGAGCGTCCCCCGAAGCGTTCAGACTGTGTACTGTCACGCAGTTTTTTCACTGTTACCGTTCTCAATTCTTTTCGTCTATTATGCACTCACTCATTCACAAACACATATACATATACGAGTGCGCGCACACACACATTCTTTCAGTTACACACACATGCAGAAAAAGAGTGGGAGCGGGGGTTTAACACAAAAGTGCTTTTAATGTTTTAACGAGCCGCTGCCGAACATTCTTCTTTCTACAGTTGTCCATTCGCAGCTTGCCGAAATTTGTTCGTACGTATGCGTTTCATAAAAATGTGCGAGGGGGGTGGGTTATCTATAGGTTGCGAAGGGTCGGGGACATCGGACCACTAAGATCGTTGTGCTTTTTGTTCCTTTTATGCCAAAAACGCCGTTGCGCAGCCCGTTTCTTCGTCATGGTTGAGAAACTTGTTCTTCGGCCACTCGATATCATTGTTCAAAGTTTTTCATTTCCAACGCGATAGAGAAATTGTAAGAATTCCATGTAGGTATAGGTAGATACGTCTCGCGCAAACTAAAATTGTTCTCTCGTCTTCGTGCTCTGGATTCGTTCTCCAGCGAACAATTTTATACCGTTATGTACATAAAGTATACGCGCTTTATATACAGGGTGAATTTTATAAGGTGTAACGGACGTTGTTATAAGGTAGATGGGATCATTACAAACAAAAGTTGTAAATATATATTAAGGATATTTTTAAGAGTTTACGAGATATAAATGTTTTAAGTTTGTCCAATCAGAGCGCGCCGAGAAACTTTAGAGACGCCCACTCCACGCTCTAGCAGCCAATGCCCGAGAAATAAAAATGACTGTGTTATAATATAATAAATAAAATTCACAGTTTTGAATTTTGCAACCTCAAATGTAACGCCTTACACTGTACTATCTCTATGGCTAGAACGTGAGCGGGCGGTTCCAACGCTTCTCGACGCGCTCTGATTGGACCAGCTTGAAAAATTCAAATCTCGTAAACTATTTAAAATATCCCTAATGTATATTTGCAACTTTTGTTTGTAATGATCCCATCTACCTTAGAATAAAGCCTTGTTACACCTTATGAAATTTACCCTGTATATGACTATAAAACGGCAATAATATTCAAGGAATTCGTTCGCACTCTTATTTTATTAACCTTTTTTCATTTATCGTCGACGAAGCGTCATATTGTGCTATGTAAATGTAAACAGGTACGATGTATTGCAAAATAAGTGTGTATTTACGCAGAGGTAAGCTAATAAAATAACAAAACTATCGTACCGTCGAGGATAATATTGAAATCCATGTATATATCGTGTTATGTTTTGGACGAGAGGAAGATTGACAACGAGACCAAAGAACCCGTCGATCTTGATCCTGCAATGAAGTCCACGATCACATAGCAGATTTTTACTGCCAGTTGATTTGTTTTATGTTGGCAACGGCAAAGCGGAGAAGAAAAAACGAAAATGTCGCCGAAAAATCCGAGAACGAATGAGAGAGAAAAAATTCGAATCGTATATAGATATATAGCTATAGAGGTAGATTTATACGACTAGGATCTGGTTCGCAGCTGTAACGATCTGCTCGTTCGACCAGGAATATGGCTATCTCCTAGCTGGCTCAACCGAGAGATGTCCCGGCCTTGCGTTCACTTTGCTTCCACTTTTCTTTCCTCTTTTATTAATATACACACACACACACACACACACATCTCTCCCTCTCTCTCTCTCTCTCTCTCTCTCTCTCTCTCTCTCTCTCTCTCTCTCTCTCTCTCTCTCTCTCTCTCTCTCTCTCTCAGTCGTAAAACTATATAGATACGTGTATAGAAGTCGACCCGTGCTCTCCCTTTCCGACCTGTCTCGTTCTCCCGTTACTTCCCCACCTCCCTCTCTCTTTCATTCACGGCTGCAGTCTCGTTCCTCCTTCCTCCTCCGTTCTCTCTTCGGCAATTTCTTCCAGTAGCGGTATCTTCGTGCTCGCGGTCGTAGCCTCTCCCGCGTTGTCTGTTCCTCCCAACGTCGTGCTCTTGTTTTTTCCCCGCACCAATTTACCTCGTCCCAGCTATCTTTTCTTTTCCCATTTCGAAGGAAAACTCCATCGCAAGAGAGAAACATCGAGACGCGGAGCCTGAGATCTCCATCTACTTCCGCTTTTTTCGACCCTCCGTACTTATATTCGTGGCATATCGATGGGTGTAGTACTTAGTACAACGCCTTTCTCTCCCTTTTTACCTCTTTTATCTCTTTTCTTTTGTCATAGATAAAACAATCCGAGACAGTTACGAATAAGATATCGCCGAGGAAGCGGATCATTAAATCAGAGAAAATTTATTGTTCGTTTCGTCGATATCGTTTCACACTGGTAGTTGATTTAGCTCTTGAAATACATCTATATACATTCTTATATATACATCCAATGTTATCAATAGGTAGTTTAGTCCGGTAGTTACTTACGGCGGTAGGTTATATGTACTTTGGACAAACATCTGCTACAGATGTCGTCGATATTTACACCGCGACCAGAGTCGATACGTTGTTTTCTCTCTCTCGTCTCTTTGTTTTTTCGCCTCTGCACAACCACCGAGCCCCAAATTCGATTTGTAAATCATAAATTACCCAGACGTACCCGAGTAACTGCGGGTACGAGAATTATCGAATAAATAAAGTAAAACACTTGGAAGAATGAACGATTCGTCCGACTTAATTTGGTCACATTCGCGAATTTGTGTTTACTTGTTTCCCATTTTCACAGTACAATTGTCCTGAAACAGAGTCGTTTTTTTTCATGTTTCGATATTAAATTTGAGACGATGGGAAAGCTAGATTGATTCTACCGGGGCGGCGCGTCATGGGTTTTGGATACCGGAAATTAATATAACTCGGGATTTATATTTTTCCCAATTATCAGTTGGCTTGCAACGAAAAAAGAAGAAAATAGAAATGAACTACACTACGTATTCCGGTGCAGTATGGCTGTTATGCTCTACAGGGTATGGAACAAAAAAAATACTCAAAGTTTATCGCTTCCATATTGTCGAATCCGATGGTCGATACGTGTATTCGAAGCGGACAGAGCCAGACGGCACTTCAGAGATGTGAAAGTGCAGGTTTTCAAAAATTGTTGAACATGAAAAATAAAAATAAAAAAAAAAGCCTGGAATCAAAAATAGAAGTCGTGGCGATAACGCCGTTGCTGGACCAATAAAGCCCATTGAAAGCTGCTGTGTACATAGTTGGGCTCTGTGCGTGTTTTCAATTTTTCTTTTCTCTTTTTTCTCGCTTCGTTTGGTTTTCGTTCCGCATAGTCGTTACGAGGATATAATATTCTCTATCACTTCGTATATCTACGCTCGATATATCAACAATCAGTTTTTGACGCTTCAGAGAAAACGGGAATAGGGTAATAAATTGCGAATAAAAATCTGTATAACGCGTAGGCACCGGTGTAAAATTGAATATGAAAAGTAAAAGATATACAAATATATAAGACCATTTGATGCAATGCAGTAATAAACCAATAGCTACGGATTAATTAACTATATTTTGAATCACGAACATTAACTGCAACAAACTGTGAAATGTTTTTTCTTAAATAAACAAGGAGTCGCGCGGCTACCCGCGATTGCATGATGTATCCACCTCCGCCATGTTATGCGTGCCAGCCGATGAGGACAGTTGAACATCGTTCAACTAGTTTCATTGAAAACTGCTCAACTAGCACCTTCTCAGATTTTTTAACAAATGTTAGTTTATAATGAAATTCGTACCATGTGCGTTAACATAATTATTGTAGATTGATAGCTACTTAAGGGGGGAAATCACAGTAGCACACAAAAAATAGGCATATTTTCGGGAATTAATTTTGGCTGAATAGGTTTTATAGCAATGCTAAAAAAGTACAAAATTTAATTTTTTCAATAAAAGATATTTAAAAATGGCGGCTGCGCAGCATATGCCCCAAGGCGCCTATTTTTGAAAGCATGTCGATCGTTGAAGACGCAGACTCCTTAATTTTGTACTTGGAAGAAAAAACCAAAATTTTTTAGTTTCCATATAACAACAGCTGGCGAGCTACGTAGGATTTTTTCGATATATTGATTTTTCGCAAAATGGTGCATGTTTGAGAATAAAGTTAAATTTTTAACAAATAATTAGTAATTTTATATTTTTGATTTTTCATAATTGCTTATTTTATAAGGATGGAGTACATTAATATCTTTTAACATTTTTATTCTAATATCACATGCTTTATTTTGCAGTATCTTATTGTAATAAGAATTATTTGAGGTAATTTATACCTTAATTTAAATGGGAGTTCATTCATGTATGTTTTTATACTTTATCTTTCCTAGTATTTGTAATTCGTCTACCTTTGTATTGTAGAATTTATATATAATTTCCCATATTATTGTTGTAAGGTTTTTCATTTGCGTTTTGTTCCTTATTCACCTTTAGGGAGTGTGGTGTGATCATTTTTAATGGTTTATTCTATTCTTTTATTATTATTTGAAGATTTCTTTATTTATTCCTTTTTCAATGTTCATTTGGGTTATATGTTATTTGTGTGTTACATTTGTCAATCATGCCTGTGCTATCTGATTTGCACTTACTGATTGATTTTTCCTTTTGTTGTGTGTCTTATTTAACTTGTTTTTATATCTATTTTTGCTTATTATTATTTAAAATTTTTAAAAAGTCCTGAGAATTCTGTATCCTACTCTTTTAGTTAGTTACAAATCTGTTTTATTCTTAGTTTTATGTACATATATTTACATATTTACATTTGTTTGTGTATCAGATCTATACCTGGAGTTTTTTGCCCCTTACTAGTCTATTTATAGTCTAATGTTGTATTTGTGTGTTTTTGTTATTTTGCCTTATGTTTAGGTAAAAAGGTTTTGTAAACAACCCTAATTTGTAATGTTTTGGTAGTGCAGGTTTGTGTTATAATTATATTTGGATACATATACTTATATTGTGATTTATATGCTTTTAGATATATATCTATTTATCACAGTATTTGTCTTATTATTACAAATTTTGCCTTAGTATAAGTTGCTGGGGTAACTTATATTTTATTTTAAAATGAAGGTTATTAATACTGTTATTATTTTTCATTTTTTCTAAAATTTTTAGATCGTTTATTTGAGTTTTATAGAAATTTTGTGTTAGTTGGTGCAGAATTGTTTCAAAATCTTTAACTTGTTCAATTTGCCTTATTTGTCTGTTTTTGATGTTTCGGGGATGGGGGACTATCAACCTAAATATTTTATTATAATATCCTGCTAGTTTTTTAATATTGGTTTTTGATGTATTACTCCATATAGCTGCCTACTCTTTTAGATGAATTCCCTCGCTTATATATAAATATGTCGCGCCATCGTTCGCGAGAATCGTAGCCATCTGTTGGACTCTGGCGATACTGTCACAGCGGGACAGTTACGCCAGACAACAATTGGATCGAGGGCGAGTTGTGGAGGGTCCGCGTCTCGTCACGCACAGTTGGAATCGACAGCAGAGTCTGGCGGTTCCTATTTTTCGATCTTGATATTTCGAACTTGGGTTGTGGAAGGTTCACGTCTCGCCACGCATAGTTGAAATCGATAGTAGATTTTCGAGGGTCCTATTTTTCGAACTTGGGATTGACTGCGGGTTGGGCAAGGTCCAGGTCAGATTCGAGCTGGAGGGCGAATTAGTGTTGAGCTCAGGATGACGCCTTAACCGGTGCAAAGGAAATGGAGTCTAGGAGACTGAGAGGGGTGGTAAAAACTTGGCCTCGGTTATATACACCTAAGTACGTACCATTAAAATATACACGAATATTTTGGATAGTGAAACAGGTCCACTCCCTTTCTAAAAGTCGTCATTCATATACACCTAAGTACGTACCATTAAAACATACACGAAACATAAAAGTCACATTCGCACCTTCGCCAATATTTTGGATAGTCCCGTGCAGAAATGTTGACAGGGATACC